>PVIA01006336.1:0-99187 GCA_004024845.1 Tonatia bakeri | reverse complement strand
TAACACCTGGTTCCTGTGAATGTGACCTTATTTGGAAATAGGGTCTTTACAGATGTAATAAAGTTAAGATGAGCTCATCAGGGTGGGCTCCAAGTCAATAGGACTGTCCTTAAAAGAAGAGGAGGGAGAAGAGACACAGATAAAGACACACAGAGATATACTATGTGATAACAGAGGCAGAGATTGTAGTGATGTGTCTACGAGCTAAGGGATACGAAGATTGCTGGCAACACTAAAAGCTTAGAGAATGGCAGGGCACAGACTCTCCCCCGGAGCCTTCAGAGAGAGCATGACTCTACCAACATCTTGCTTCCAGACTTCTAGCATCCAGAAATGGAGAGAACAAGGCCATGCTGTCTGTGGTGTTTTGTTATGGCAGCCTTGTGAAACTAACACACCCACTACACTTATTTACACGTGATTTGCCCCGAGTCACAGATATATTTCCTAATGCCATAGGATACCAACCCATGTCAGACTGTGGCCACCATTACCGAGGCAATGCTGTTTTCATCTCTCACCCAGTGACACGGCAATTCAAGCAAATGCACTGTTATTACCAAGCAAATATGCACTGTTACTTCTGAGCAAGTACGTCCAAAGTCAAGTTCATCAAATCAAAACAGAACTAAAAAAGAAAATGCCTTGTATGTAAATTTAGAACTGTTAGAATATTTTAGACTACAGTTAATCACAGTGCCAGAATATCAGGGATTTACTACATTTTTACTTCCAAAAAGAAGTCTGTGCACTTTTTCTGGTATAGTACTTGCCCATTTCGTGTACTAGAACTTTTTTTCACAGCAATGTTGACAAACACTAATTTAATGTTGCATTTTTGTGCCAACAAGTAAGACAGATATATACGACCCCTTTCCTACATACACTCATGCACATATACACACACAGAAAACAGAAAATGTGTCATTGGTTTTTACATGAACAAATATGGAGAACAGATTGTTCCCAAAAGGCTCAAAGTCAGTAGTTTCATTAGTCAAAGATAGATTTGATGAGAGCTAGAGATTTTCTATGGCATCCAAATTCTGTTTGGTTTTCAGCTTTACACAAATTATTTAAAACTTAAAGTAATAAACAGTTTTTATAAATCAGGGAGGCAAACACAACCACCCTAAGGAACTGGGCAGGTAATAAAAATAACTGAAGTTGGCCAGAGTGTGTTCTTGGGCCCAACTTTGTTTACGCATTGAACACCCAGCTCATTTCCACCAAGAAATGTGTTCTCTCCCACTTTTCTTAAAACCCCCTGCTCACTCCACCCTTCATCTTCTCATCTTTGTAGAGCCACAGCTATAAATTATGTCACCCTTCCGTGAATGCTGAGCAGAGAAACACGAGGGCAGCAGCTGTCTGAGCGGTAGAGCCTCTGGGCACTCGGGGGATAGCAGGGGGCCGGCAGTGAGCGGCAGCGGGCCTTCCTGGGCTCCAGCCGACCACCCCACCTACGGATGTGTGCCCACACTCACTAGCTAGCCCAGTTTTCAAATGGATTTTATACAAAATCTCCAGATTTCCAAATGTTACAAACTTTTTTTTTATACACAATGATGGCCAAAAACAGTTTGAGGCCAAACAAAACATGTCTGAGAACAGATTTAGCCAACAGGCTGCTAATTTACAACTGTTGCTAATTGTTACATATTTTTTTTTATTGTAGTAAATATACATAACATAAAATTTACCATTTTAATGATTTTTCAGAGTACAGTTCAGTGGCATGAAGTATGTTCACAATGTTGAGCAACCATCACCACCATCCATCTCCAGAATATTTTTATCATCCCAAGCAGAAACCCTGCACTCATGAATTTGTGGTGGATTCTTATTATCAACTTTAAAATGAAAATGTCTCAAACAATTACTACATTTGACCAAGTCTCAGCTCCAACCTGCTTGCTGCATCTGTCACTCCACGTGACCCAACTCTGGACCTCGTTCACCCGTGGTGATGGTCGCTCTGTGCCCAGCAAACTTTCTCACAGTCTCCACATCTGTTCTCTCTACCCTTTCTACCTTTCGGCCTCGATGAAACCTAAGGCCTATCTGAGAATATCATTTCTCCTGTAAGCCTCTTAAGCGGAAACTCCTTATTCTCACCTCAGGTTTGGTAGTTGGGTCAATGTTTGCCTACTTCAGACACTAAACCTGCTCCCTCTTGTACATATTCCCTGACCTTTGAGACTCACATCATTCAGCTAAATTTCACTTTCCTCCTCCTTATTACTGTCATCTGCTGTCACTTCTCTTCATTCACTTACAATTTCAACACCTGGCTTCCAGTCTTCAAGTCTGCCTTACCTCTCGTCATCATTTTAGACAACTTCAACATATACTGGATAACCCATCCACAATATTGAGCTGTTGGCTCACTGAAGTCTAACCAACTACAAAATCTAAAATCAGACAACCCATTCTTGAGTATAAGCATTTACCTTCAGCTTATTCAGTCCATCACACTACTCTTCCATCTTATTATGACCTCTAGTCCACAACCCATGGCTTTCTCTTTGTCTGTCAGCCCCACTGGCCTTTGCTTCTCTACTTACTTAGGTACTTGCAGGCCCTTAGTAGAGTAAGTCCTTTGCAAATACTATAGTAATAGCCATGCTTTTTTCTCCCCCATCAAACACATCAAACCCCAACCCTAGATGAACCCAGTCACATTTCTGTTCTCATACCCAAACTGGAAAAACTGCAAAACTGAACTCACTGGCATCAATGAAAAGCCAACATCCATAACACTGGCAACCTATCTCCAGGACACTCAGTTGGTTACTTTCCTAAATGATTATTTTGCAATTCCATACTCTTCAAATCTTTTTTTTTCCTCGTCTCCCTGAAAGCATTCACCACTAAGTTCTATCAGTTTTACCTCCAAAATGTATTCCTAAACCATTCATTTCTCTCCTTCATCGCTGCCCAAACCCATCATCTCTTGGCCAGGGGTGTTGAGGGAGTATCTCTCCCTTCTATCTTGTTGCTCTCTCTAGAAATTCTCCACACAGAGATTAGAGTGCTCTTTTAAAAATGTCAATCAGGTCATATCATTTACTTATTTAAAATCAGTCCATGACTTCCCATTGCATTTAAAACACAATCTAAACCCCCTAATATAACCCAGGACCCCGTGTGGTCTGGGCCTTTTTCTTCTTTGCCACTTTGTGTGTGTGTGTGCTCAGTACAGTCCAGCCACACTAGTTGCGCATGCCAAGCCATCCTTCTTCCTGCCCTGGCACATGCTGTTCCTTCCGCCTGCTGTCCTCTCCCTGCCTCCCGCAGATCCCTCACCTGTCTCTACCTAGCCAACCTGTCTTCGTTCTTTAGGTCTCACTTTTAATGACCCAGCCCTAGAGAAGTCTGCTCTGACCAACTCCATTTTAAAATTATGCCCCTTTTATTCCTCCTCCCATGCCGATTTATTTTTCTTTACAACACTTACATAGTTACTGCTTTCTGTCTATATGTACTTATTACAATTTCTGACTCTTTCATCAAGCAGTTCTGGAGGACAGAAACCATATCTAATTTGATTTCCAGCAGGTACTAGCTGTGACATCATCACTACCTTTTAGCTGGCTCACACAGCAGTCTTCTGTGTGTCCTGCAGAATGAGTGTCCCAGAAGTATTTGTTGAATTAATGATGAGTGAAAATCCATCCCTGACTCAATAGAGAAGGAAGACAGTATAGGAAAAGAGAAATGTGGGAGAGGTCATTTATAACTATTTTGATATGATTACTGGCACCCTTTTTTGTCTTTGCTAAAAAAAAAAACAAAACAAACCAACCCACCCTACTTCCAATACTTCAAAAACAATTATACTGTACTTGGACTAGAAGAGACCCTACTACAATAACACCATATTTTAGAAGAAGGAATTACACTTCCTTCTTCTAAAGACATTTTAACTATAGGGTGTCATTCCTTGCAAATGTTTTAAAGCAGGAGTCAGTAAGCTCCGGCTGGCAGGCCAAATCGGGCCTGCCGCTGCTTTCGTGAATACACTATTGGAGCACAGCCCCGGCCCCTCGGCCTCCCGCACACTGTTGGCAGCTGCTTCCGCACTGCAGCAGTCGGGTTGAGTGACTGTGGCCGAGAACACGGCCCGCGAGCCTCGAGCGTCTGATGGCTGGCCCTTACAGATGTTTGCCGATTCTTGCTTTTAAGTACTGAAGGTTGATTCCCTTTAAATATCTTTGTCTTTTTCTGATTTGTTTTATCTTTTTCTTGAGATATACATACAGCAGAGGGATAAACGGTACTGAACTTTAGTGTACTGCTTGATAAATTTTTACACGGGTGTACACCCACCCATGCAAGCATTACTCAGATAAATATATTGAACATTTCAAGTATTCTAGAAGGTTCTCTCATGGCCATTTCTAGTCAACCCCTCATGGACAGATAACCACATCTCTAACTTCTACTTCTAACAACTAGAGTTGCCTCTTTTTGAGCTAACTTCAAATAAATGGAAGTCATACAACACAAACTCTTCTTTGTTAACTTCTTTTCCTTAATATAATGTTCGCTCTTTTGTTTCTGTGTCATATTCCATTGGGGAAATTTCATAAGATACTTATCCATTCTTTTGTTAATGGATATTTGGGTTGCTTCTGGGTTTTGGGTGTGAACATTCTTGCATGCGCCTGTTGGTGCGCGCACACACACACACACACACACACACACTCATTTTTCTTGAGCATGCTATATCTAGGGGTGGGTTCGCTGGACATATTAGCTTAGTAAGTGGTGATCATACCAATGTTCATACCCACCAAATATGTGAGAATTGCTGATGTTCCAAGTCCCTACTAATACTTGATATTGTTACTATTTTCATTTTAGCTATTCTTGTGCATCCATAGGTGTATCTCGCTGTGGTTGTATTTTATATTTCCCTCATACACATCTTTTCATAGGCTTAAAGGTACTTTGCAAAGCCTCTTTTGTGAGGTACTTGTTTGAAGTCTTCTGCCCATTTCTTAAGTGGGAAAAATATATTCTTCATCAGATATGTGTATTATGAATATCTTTACCAGTATTTGGTTTCTTTCATGTTTAGTGTTTTGTGATCCGTGTAAAAAATCTTTGCCTACTCCAAGGTTATAAATACCTCCTCCTATGTTTTCTCTGTATATTTATGACTATGATACATGATAAATTACTTTCTGTATATGGTGTAAATTAGAGGTCAAGGTTTGTTTTTTCCCGTGTGGATATACAATTGCCCTGACACCATTATTGGGGGGGAAATAAGCCCGCTTTCCTTTCCTCACAAAATTGGAGTGGTGTCTTTGTTATAAATCAAGTGATTCAATAGGTGTGAGTCTATTTCTGACTCTTTTATGTTCATTTGGTCTATAGTTTGTCTAATCTTACACCAATACCACTACAGCTCTTAAAATTTGGTAGTGTAAAGAATTCTCTACCTTTGTTTTTATTTCTTGAGGATTTTTTTGACTAATAGGCCATTTGAATCTTCATTTAATTTTATAATCAGTTTGACTATATCACATCGATTTTAAAATCAGCTTGACTATCTCTACAAAACAAATAAAAAGTAGAATTTTGTTTGGGATTACATTTAAACTATAAACCAATTTTGGAAAAATCAACATCTTTACCAATCCAAAAACATGGTATACCTCTTAGTTTAGGTCTTTTTAATTTTGCAGAAAAATCCCATAAGATTATAATGGAGCTGAAAATTCCTATCTCCTAGTACCATTGTATTGTAAAGTTGTCACACAACCCATTACTCATGTGTTTATGGTGATGGTGTAAACGAATACACTGTGTTGCCAACTGTATAAAAAGTACTGTATACCAGGGGTCCCCAACCACCAGGCCGCAGACCAGTATCGGTCCATGGCCTGTTAGGACTTGTGTCACACAGCAGGAGGTGAGCAGCAGGTAAGTGAGTGAAGCCTCCTCTGTATTTACAGCCGCTCCCCACTGCTCACATTACTGCCTGAGCCCCGCCTCCTGTCAGATCAGGGGCAGCAGTAGATTCTCAAAGGAGCACAAACCCTACTGTGAACTGTGCGTGCAAGGGATCTAGGTTGTGTGTTCCTTATGAGAATCTGATGCCTGATGAGCTGAGGTGGAGCTGAGGTGGTGATGCTAGTGCTGGGTGGGGGGCTGCAAATACAGATTATCATTAGCAGAGAGGTTTGACTGCCCAGAGACCATAATACATCAATTGTTTGCAGACTCATATCAAAACCTATCAATGAGTGACAAGGGAAAATTAAACTGCATCAAGTGGAAAGTGAGTTGATGAACTTCAATTGTACAGCTGCATCTGGTGGAGGGCTTTAAGTCAGAATCCAACACTTATTCTAGTCCATGCATAACCTGCCCATTACTTCATTTACCACTTCCATCTGCACCTCTTTCCCGCATTGCGCATTTGTCTCAGTCACAGTTTTGGTAAGCTCACAAGCTAACCCTAGCCAAAATGAGTAAAAAAGAAATGTCACTGGAAGTTTCTTTAAAAGGGGGGAAAGACCCAATGATGAGACAGCAGAAGACTCTAAGACTACCAACAAAAAGAAAACAGCATTTAAAAGAAAATGCCAAGAGTCCTACTTAAATTATGGGTTCATTCCAACAGGTGATTCACAGTCTCCAAGGCCACTTTGTATAATATGTGATGACTGGCTACCCAACAAAGCCATGAAACCTTCAAAATTGCTTCACCACATGGAGACCAAGAATGCTGCATTAAAAGACAAGACTTAGGAGTTTTTCAAAAATAAAAAAAGAACGTGAACACAAAGAACAGAAGCAATTATCAAAGGCCACCACTTCATCAAATGTGTCTGCACTGACAGCATCATTCTTAGTGGCTGACCACACTGCTAAAGCTAAGGAGCCCTTTACTACTGTGAAGAGTTGATCCTGCCTGCTGCTAAGGACATTGGTCATGAACTTTTGGCAGAGGCTGCAGTTCAACAGGTGGTATGTATTGCTCTTTCTGCTAGCACCATAACTAGATGAATTGATGAAATAGCAGGGGATATTGAGGCACAATTGTTAAACAGGATTAATGAGTCACTGTGGTACACAATCCAGGTTGACAAGTCTACTGATGTTGACAACAAGGCAACAATGCTTGTCTTTGTACAATGTATTTTTCAGGAGGATGTGCATCAGGATGTGTTATGTGTGCTTTTGTTGCCAACCAACACCTCAGCTGCAGAACTATTAAAGTCTTTGAACGATTACATATCAGGAAGGCTGAATTGGTCATTTCATGTCAGTATATGCTCAGATGTGGTGGCTGCCATGACTGGACAGCTTTCTGGTTTCACTACTTGGGTCAAAGAGGTCACTTCTGAAAGTGAGTCTATGCACTGTCATCTGTAGAGAAATGCTGGCTAGCTGAAAAAAAAAATGTCACTTGATCTTAACATTGTTTTACAGGATGTGATTAAAATGATCAACTACATTAAAGCACATGCCCTTAACTCACATCTGCTCACGCAGCTCTGTGAGGAGATGGACACAGAGCACACACCTCTCTTCTTACACACAGAATTGAGATGGCTTTCTGCAGGTGGATCACTGCCCAGAGTTTTTGAGTTACAAGAGACATTCCAGAGATTTCTTTTAGAAAAATGGTCACCACTAGCAGCACATTTCAGTGACACAGAATGGGCCACAAAACTTCCTTATTTGTGTGACACAGTCAACCTGCTCAGTGGACTCAGTCTGCCACTTCAGGGGAGAATAACAACTGTGTTCAAGTTGGCAGATAAAGTGGTTGTATTCAAAACCAAACTGGAATTATAGGGGTGATGAGTGAACATTGGGATGTTTGACATGTTTCAAACATTAGCAGAGATTCTGAAAGAGACTGAGCCAGGGCCTGCTTTCTTCCAACTGGTGCATGGTCACCTACCTCAGCTTTCAGAAGACTGTGAGCATTACCTCCCAACCACAAAAGACCCCCGAACTGGGAAGGAATGGATATATGACCCAATACACCAGGTCAATCAACTTTGTCCGTGCTAGAAAAGAATCAACTGCTTGAGATCACAAATGACAGGTAGCCTTAAAAATAAGATTGAGACAACGTCAAACCTCCATATGTTCTGGATTAAAGTCAAGGCAGAACATCCTGAGATTGCCACAAAAGCACTGAAAAGCCTGCTTCCATTTCCAACATTCTATCTTTGTGAAACAGCATTTTCTGCAGTGACAGCAACCAAAACGAGATTAGGGGGTAGACTGGACATAAGCAACATGTTTTGGGTGTCACTGTCTCCCATCACCCCCAGACGGGACTGTCTAACAGGGGTGTCCAACCTTTTGGCATCTCTGGGCCACATATTAAATACACAAACACTAACGAAAACTGATGAAAAAAAAAGGTTTTCAGTAAATTTACTATTTTGTGTTGAGCCTCATTCATAGCCACCCTGGGCCACATGCAGCCTGAGGGCCATGGGTTAGACACCCTTGGTAGTTGCAGGAAAACAAGCTCAGGGCTCCCACTGATTCAGCATTATATTAAAGACTATAATTATTTCATTATATATTACAATGTAATAATGATATAAATAAAGTACGCAATAAATGTAATGCGCTTGAATCGTCCCCAAACTATCCTCCTCCCCATCCCCAGTCCATGGAAAAATTGTCTTACATGAAACCACTCCCTGGTGCCAAAAAGGTTGGGGACCACTGCTGTATACCCCATTTTTATTGCATATTTTCTATGATTAGATATGTTCAGATACAAAAATACCATTGTGTTGCAGTTGCCTGTAGTATTCAGTATAGTGACATGCTATAAGGGTTTGTACCGTAGGAGCAATAAGCCATGTACATAGCCTAAGTGTGCAGTATACCATCTAGCTTTTGTAAGTACATGCTATGAAGTCTGCATAATGACAAAGTTGCCTGACAATGAATTTCCCAGAACATATCCCCATTGCTAAGTGATGCATGACCATACAAACACACACGTGTATGTGTATATACACATATGTGTATGTGTGTGTGTATATACTATATGCGGTATGTTTGTTCATTTGGAGTTTTTGTTTTTGTTTTCCATGCTCCTTTCTCTAGCATGAGTTGGTCTGCAACTGATTTCTCTCTGTCTTTATGGCTGAGTCTGCCCTAGCACTCAGCAAATATTCTTTTAGGGGAAAATAGCTATTTGATGATCCTGTAAATTCTAATTCATCCATACTGACCACCATGGATATAAAAAATTCTGTTTTTTCCCTTTATTTTCCTATGATAGCCTATGCTCAGACTCAGCAAATGCTGCCAGGTGAGAAGATAGCTGGCACTTTTAGCTTCTCTCTTTAAATTTATTTCATCCAGGCTTATATGCTTTTAGAGCTCACCAATATCTTTAAAAATATTACTTTTGTAATCTTTCTGTCTTTTAGTTGTGAGAGCTTTCTGCTCCTACCACATCACACACAGATGCAGAAGTGTTTATGTCTCTAATAATTTTGTAAATCTTAATGTCATTAAAAAAGAAAAATATCCTAAAGCATTATTCCAGGTAAAAAATTTTCCTGGTGGAGCATAACTGATTTTTACAGGCAACTGAAAGGAAAATAGGATTCACTTAAAAGAAATTCACTGTATAGCACATGTAGATGAGGTATATCAATTCCACAAGTAATATGGAACAGATTTCTAGCCTTTGCCCATCCCCATTTTCCCTCTTTCCTGGGCCACAGAGCAGAGCCATGGTTCCAGCCCTCACGTAGGGCCGTGTGCCAATGTGTGACCCATGGGCTATGAGCACAAATAATGTGTGTCACTTTCAGGAAGAGGCATTCAAGAACGAGTAAGATTTCTTTACGCTTTCCTTTTCATGAAACCATGGAGGTCACATGTTTAGAAGTGGAACCATTCAGCCTAGTTGCCTAAGCCGCTGATGGGAAAAGGAGCCACTCTGGAGAGCTGCTGGGCTCGAATCTAAAACTGCTGTATAGACTACTAGATATTACAGGCAATGGTTATCATAGAATTACTTCTGAAGGGAGGTTAGTGAAGCGTATCTTTTAATCACATGGTATGGAATTATAGGACTCCTTTCTTTTTCTTTTTCATTTCTCCCTTGAAGCCCATACATTTTTAAAAAGCTATATTTATTCTGAATTAAGCTATATCATACCTTAAACTTGAAGTAGTTTTAGTGATACCATCTAGTGTATTAACAGTAGGGACTTTCCAGTCTCAGTAAATTAAAGCTATATGTTTAAAGAGGGTAGCAAATTTTAGTCTTTAGTTTTTTCTTTTCTCGTCTATCATACCATACCCTTTAGCTGAGGGCAGTACATTCAAACCTCTCCTTTTCAAAGTGATCTCTCTTTCCCTCTCCCAGCTCCTCCCACCCATGTTAAAACCTACTTGAATCTACTAGAAAACCTATTATAAAGACCTATGTTGTAAGCTGTTTTTGCCTAATAGTAGCTAAATACAATATCTTCTTGGATAGCCTGAATTTTAATTAGAAAAATATGTGTTATAGTTCTACACATTAACTTGACTGGGCCGCAAGTTGCTCAGGTAATTGTTTAAATAGTATTCTAGGTGTTTCTGTGAAAGCGTTTTTGTACGGGATTAACATTTAAAGCAACAGACTGAGTAGAGCAGATTGCCCTCCCTGAGGTGGCTGGGCCTCATTCAATCAGTGGAAGGCCTAAATAGGACAAAAAGGCTGACTCTCCCCACAGTAAGTGAGAATTCCCTCTGCCTGGCTACCTGAATACTGGGACCTTGTTTTTTCCTTGCCTTAAAACTGCAACGGAAACATCAGCTCTTCCTGGGTCTCAAAACTCCTGAGGTTTGGGGTGGAACCACACCATTGGCTCCCCAGCTTGCTGGTTGCAAATTTGGGGATTTGTCTCCACAGTTGAGATCTTTCTGCCTGCTGTTGATTCTGTTTCTCTGGAGAACCTTGAGTAATACACCATCCCATGACATTAGAATTATAGCCTGTATGTGAACATCACACTTTTCAAGAGTCTAGAGAGTTGATAGTTATCCCACCCCCAACAATGGATGAAAAGAAATTTCCAAGCAGAAGCAATGGCAAAAAAGCCAATATACACTAGCAAAGCAAATTACTGAAGGCTAACCATTGTTGGTATGCCTACTGACCATAAGTAAAGAAATGTTGAAGCAATTGCAGAAAATGGAGACAAATGGGACCAGGAAGAAGGAAAAAGGGGGGGGGGAGAGTGGGGACAGAAGAGCTAGCCAGGAAAGGCCACAGACAGCAGGAGTGACAGAGATGAAACACAGCAGTGCTTGATCTGCAGGCCTCCTGAGGGGAGGAAGAATTTCAGGAAAACCTGGGAAATGGAGAAGCAGCACAACTTGAAACTAGAGTAAATAAGATGTCTGGGGCTGATGATGTCCAGTTAACTTATATCCACCATGGGCATTGATGAATATTTTGATTAAACTTATAATGAAGATCTGGAGTTATTAAGATAACATCCTTTGGTGGATTTTTATTTTGGCATCTATCACATTGTATTGTGATTAACACTACTACATTCTCTATTTCTATGTTACAAACCACCCAGAATACAGTGATTTAAAACAATGGTGCACTGTTCTCACAATTCTGTAGGTTGTGAATCTGAGTGACTTTTCTGCTGGACTCATCTGAGATCAATCATGTAGCTGTAGCCATCTGACACCCCTTCTCAAGATCAAGACAGCCTCAGTCACATCCTGGGACCCTAACATTGGCAAGGCATCCTGGCTCTCCCCATAAAGCCTTTCATCCTCCACTAAGACTAGCTTTTTCCCAACACCATGTTCTCAAGTTTTCAGGTGAACAAACCTCAATAGGTGGTATATATCAAGCCTCTGCTTGGGTCATGCTTGCTGATGTGCTATTGGCCAAAGCAAATCCAGAGTCAATGGGGGAGGGTCCACATCCAGGCAAGAATACCAGGAGGCTGATTTATCTTAAAAATCTACCACATCCACTGTGAACTTAAGAATTTAGAATATCAATAGCATTTTCATTACTGAGTATTTGCCTGGCAATCTTGGTGCATAGTTCACATGTGAGCAGTAGTACTCCCTAGGGAGAATTTTAAACATTTTAGACACTATTTTGGGTGTTCTAGTAAAGTATAGCCCAAGCATGCACATTTGAAATGTATATTGTTTTATTATTAATTCTGTATCTTGCATTTCTCCTTTATATTGTAGTTTATTATGTTAATTTTTAAAAACATGAGGTGTGAGGCATTGGCAAGATGGCGTCCCTGGATTGGGTGAAGGTACTGGTGTTGGGAGACTCAGGTGTTGGGAAATCTTCACTTGTTCATCTTCTATGCCAAAATCAAGTGCTGGGAAATCCATCACGGACTGTGGGCTGCTCAGTAGATGTCAGAATATTGTACCATCCTTGCATCTCTGGAATAAAACTCACTTGATCGGTGTTTCCGGCCAAGATGGGGGCATAGGTAGTCACACTGTGCCTCCTTGAGCAACCAAAAGTAAGGACAACAAAAATTGAGAAACAAAAAACAACCAGAACAGAGAGAAATGAACTGAACAGAAGTTGGACTACCGTACAACCAGACTGGTAAGGAGGGGCGGAGTCAGAGGCCTACGGAGAGGGGTCCAGGCAGGAAAAAGCGGAGACTGGCAGACGCGGGTGCGCAGGGGCAGCTGACAGACCGGTGGCAGACCCTGGGCTCTGGAGGCAACAAGCAGACCCAGTGAGGGGCGCGAGGCGGCTGGCTGGCGGCAGTCACACGCAGACAGACTATGTGAAAACAGGCAACAACGCAGACCACACAACCCAGGGACCCAGCGCCGAGAAACAAAGCCTAAGAGCACCGACTGAAAACACCTGTGGGAGCTGAGGTCAGGAGATTCTCTCAGACTCACAGGAGGCTCCTCAGGGAAACCCAGAGAGTCCGAGAAAGTGCACAGGCCCACCTGCCTGGGAGCCAGCACCAGAAGGGCCCAGTTTGCTTGTGGAAGGCGGCAGGGGGCACTGAGGTCCTGGAGAGAGTGGAGCAAGCGCCATTGTTCCCTCTCAGACCTCACCCCCACATATGTCACAACCCAGCGACTGGGGTGCCCCACCCTCCTGAATGCCTAAGGCTCTGCCGTCCTTACCTAACAGCCGCAACCAGATCAAAGGAAAATAAAAAATAAAAAAGATGGCTCAAACAGAATTAAAAGCCCCAGAGCCAATTTTTTTAAGTGACTGAGAGATAGCCAACCTATCAGATGCACAGTTCAAAGCACTGGTGATCAGGATGCTCACAGAATTGGTTGATTTTGGTCATAAATTAGATGAACAAATGCAGGCTACAATAAGAGAAATGAAGGAAAACGCACAGAGAACCAATAGTGAGGGGAAGAAAACTGGGGCTCAAATCAATGGAGTGGACCAGAAGGAAGAAAGGAACAACCAAACAGGAAAGAATGAAGAAATAAGAATTCAAAAAAATGAGGAGAGGCTTAGGGACCTCCAGGACACTTTTAAACGTTCCAACATCCGAATTATAGGGGTACCAAAAGGGGAAGAGGAAGAGCAAGATATTGAAAACTTATTTGAACAGATAATAAAGAAGAACTTCCTCAATCTGGCAAGGGAAATAGACTTCCAGGAAGTCCAGGAAGCTCAGAGAGTCCCAAAGAGGTTGGACCCAAGAAGGAACACACCAAGGCACATCATAATTACATTAGCCAAGGTAAAAATGAAGGAGAGAATCCTAGAAGGAGCAAGAGATGAGGGGACAGTAACCTACAAAGGAGTTCCCATCAGACTGTCAGTTGATTTCTCAAAAGAGACTTTACAGGCAAGAAGGGGCTGGAAAGAAGTATTCCAAGTTATGAAAGGCAAGGACCTACATCCCAGATTGCTCTATCCAGCAAAGCTCTCTTTTAGAATGGAAGGGCAGATAAAGTGCTTCTCAGACAAGGTCAAGTTAAAGGAGTTCATCATCACCAAGCCCTTATTATATGAAATGTTAAAGGAACTTATCTAAGAAAAAGAAGATTAAAAATATGAACAGTAAAAAAAAAGTCATCAAATGGAGGGTTAGCAACAGGAAAGTGGGAGGAGGAGAGAGGGGGAAAAGATATAGAGAATAAGTAGCATAGACAGTAGGTAGAAAATAGACAGGGTAAGGGTAAGAATAGAATGGGAAATGTAGACACTAAAGAACTTATGACACATGGACATGAACTAAAGGGGGGAAATGTGGGTGGGAGGGGATGGGCAGGGTGGAGGAGAATGAAGGGAGAAAATGGGACAACTGTAATAGCATAATCAATAAAATAAAGAATTTAAAAAAATATGAGGTGTGCAATGAGTTGTATTACCCACGAATTTTCTCTCAGTATAGTAAATAGTTACATCACAAAACATTTGTTACAACACCACAGTGTTTTGGGTCTGATATTTGGGAAATTAATGAGCTAAGGTGGAGTGTTTAAGGACAGTCTTCCATTATTTGTGAACTGTTCTAGCCCAAATGAAGTGTCACTAAACTATATTTTAAGTTGTTATTGTTATTTTGATCTCTGTGTGGTAAGAATGTGGGGCAGGAAGGGCAGAGGGGGTCATTCATGGTTCAGGAGGCAGTGAAAAATCACTAAACATCCGTACCTTACTCCGCCAGACCCAACACTTCCCCAGACCCCCAAACTGCTTCAACCACCCTCCTTGGCACCGCAAATTTGCATACATTGTTTGAATTGTTAACTTAAACAACAATACACGCAGGATTTTTTCCTAGCTTCAGCGTGTAACTGAACAGCAGACTGTGCAATTCTTGTGCCAAGCAGCTGGAGGGGAGAGAGGATGCACTTGGCACATAGTAGGAGCATTGTAAACGTTGATTGACCCAGCTCCTAGCAGCGACTGACGCGAAACCACCCTGTCTCCAGGCAGTGTCCTTATCTCTCTCCACGTCCACACCCCTGGCCGGAGAGGCCGTGAGTTCTTAGCAGATGGCGAGTCCCGGATGCCAGGTGTGCAACACGGCCGGTGCGGTCTGGGGCGCGGAGTTCTTTGGTCCCTGTTCCACCAGCCTCGCCCCCCCCCCCCCCCCCCCCCGCCCCGGCTGCCCCAGCTCTGCGCCACACGTGGTGTCCGCTGCAGCGGCGGGATCCCGGGAGCGGAGCGCTGCGAGGACGCGGATCGGGTCTGCCGCCTCTGTTCTCCTGAGCTCCGCGTCACCTGGCAGTTCTTGCAGTCTGAGTCTTCCCACCTCCCTCTATGCAATCACGCGCCTTTCTTCCTCCCCCACCCCTCTCTTTCCTTATCTGACACTTCGCTTTGCTTCCTCTGCCCACTCCCCAACGGGTTTTCCTCCTCGCAGACGCGCCACCCAGCCCGCCCGCGCACACGCTGCAATTGTGGGTCAACTGGTGTGCAAACGTGGGCTTAGGTTTTCTCTTGTTTAAGGGCTTTTCCAGAAGTGAAATCAGACTCATTCCCCACTGGGTTCCAACTGTAATCGCTTCTACTCGGCTGTTGGGCTGGGGGTGGGGATTCTGTGGGGTGTGCTCGCATCCACACCCCATGTTGGAATCACTGAGATGGTTTCGGGACGCCCCGGGGTGGGGTAGCTAGCCACATCCGGACACTTGCAGAAAGGCAGAGACACGCGAGTGCTTGGGGGCACTAAGAGCCGAACCTCTACACAAAGCTTAGCTCCAAAGAACCACGCCTGGGGCGCAGCCTCTACCAGTTATTTACCTGCCGTAAGCTCCCTCTTTCAGGCCTGAAACGAGGGTCGAATCACTGGAGCACTAATGCACCCCTTGGCAAGGGCCCCTGGCACGTTAGGGCGCCTCCACGTCTCTCAAGGACCCTGAGATTTCCCACCCTGCTTTGCCTTGCCCGCGCGAGCGTGGGGCGAGGGAGGGCTTACCCTGACGAAGTTCCTGGGGAGGGGACGCTTGAGGATGAGGGAGCAACAAATTGTCAATTTCCCTCCCCCCCTGTGGCTTTTTCTCTGCCCTCGCCGGACGCGCACACACACGCCCCGCTCTGCCCTCCTGAAACAGCCCAGGCAGCCGCACGCCAGTGGGGCCTCAGCCTTGGGGGAGCCGGGGGAGGGTGCCCAGCTGGGATCCAAATGTCGAAAGCTGGACGGAACGTGGGGGCCCAGATGCGCAGCGCTCAGAGTGCATTTAGGCGTCCAGAGCGCAGGCTGTGGGTAGAGAGAGAGGAAGGGGCCAAGTGGCTGGCAGTTCCGGTCAGTGACGGAACTGGGCACCATAGCTCAGAACTAAACTGGTTCTGGGGATGGGGTGGGGGATGGAGGAGCCCAGCGCCCTGGGAATGATGCCCCCCGCCCGCCAGCCGCGGCCAGTTGCAGGCTTAAAGGGGGGCTATGAGCTCGCGAGGGCCCGGGGGCGTCTTCACTTGGGCTGCTGTGTGTGCGCGTGTGCGTGTGTCTTCAGCTCCTTCCACGGTCGTAAAGCCTAAACGGAAGACGGGTGTTAAAGTCTGCTGACAGGATCGCTTCAAACATGTTTACAGTAGGAAAGACTTTCCTCCAGAAAGCACAGCCTGAGTCGATTCCAATTTTTTTCCTCCGTGTAACAAATCGAAAGGGGAGCGGAGGCCTTCGAGGCGGGACCAGGCTGAACACCATTAATCCTGCCGAATCCTCTCAGAGCTCCAGGCAGAAGGAGCGGGGCCTGCGCCACGGGGTCGCTGCGCTCGCCCAGGCGTCCTGGCCCAGGGAACCATGTTTTCAGGAGGAGTGGCCTTTGCTGGTCCTGAAAGTAAATTGCACGCTGCTTCTCTGCACCGCTCTCAGAAACAGAAATCTGCCGGCGATGAAAACGCGTTCTAACTCTGCAATATACGGAGGCGGTAATTGACCATCTCCAGGGTTCAGTCACTAGATCCAAACGGCAGCTGGCTGGTTTCCCCAGTCTCGGGAACTGACAAGTGAACAGGAGGCAGGGATCGGTTGATCTAAACTTTGATTTATGAAAGAAAAAATTCATCAAAATTCACCGACACACCCTACTAGCCGCTGGTTGTTTAAAATACTACTAAAGAAGATAGAATACTAGAGGATGATGAGGGTTCGGCAATGGAGGAAGGACAAAAAGAAAGAAGTCTGTCCGATCCCCCACGTTTTCCCACGTCTCCTCCACGGTGTAGGGAGGCTCAGCGCTGCCACCTGGCGGCGGCTCCTTCCCAGGTTGAGAGCTGGATGGCTGCAGAGCAAACTCTGGCTCCCCCTGGGTGTGCCTGGACTGGGCCTTTCGAAATGAAGCAGAAGCTCCTATTCATGCTTCTAATCTACATGGCTCAGACAAACACTCGTTTTCAGAAAATTGAGAGGGAAGGAAAATGAGTTGGCATTGGTATGAAGTGCTTATTTAAACTTATCAGGTGCTAGTGTTTGGTTAGAAGGGGAGAAAAAATAGTAAAAATTGTTAGAATGTGGGGTTCTTCTTAGTTTATTCTAAGAGTAAAAATATATCATGGATTTCATTTTACTCCAGAATACTACTCTGATATTTTGCAAATAAGAAATACTTCCATATTACTTTTCTTTTCAATGCAACCCACCAAAAGGAAGTCCAGTTCCAATACACTTCATCAGCCCCAAAGGATGAAGTGTAAGTTATGTTTGAGAAATCAGCCTCAAATGG
Organism: Tonatia bakeri; assembly: GCA_004024845.1. NCBI lineage: Eukaryota > Metazoa > Chordata > Mammalia > Chiroptera > Phyllostomidae > Tonatia > Tonatia bakeri. Next base: position 81,514 of record PVIA01006336.1, on the reverse strand, counting down.
AGGTTTCTTTTCCAGAAAATTTTGAACAGAAAAGCCTGGGGCCTTTCAGTTGACAAAGGCCAATGACATCAAATTTCCCAGGGCTTCTTCCCTGCCTGCTAAAGTAACAGTTGTTGTTTTTTTTTCATCTTTATTTTTATTTGAACTGAATACTTGTCAGGTCAGCCTAGCTCTTACAATCATAGTTTCTATAACCAAGACAAGGCAAAATCTTGCAAAGCAGTGCAAATCCAGATTTGTTAAACTAATTTCCCTTCAGGTTTTTCCCTCTCTATGCTATAGGAATATATTAAGCAGTGGGATAGAATCTTATTTCCACCTATACCCTATACAATTTTATGGATGTGAGATTTTATGTTGCACAGGTGTGTGAGAGCAGAAGAAATGAATTAGCAGATCTCAAATAGAATTCCATTATTTAATGGAAAATAAAATATTTCCCTTAATTCAAAATTTGAAGTGTCTAACATCGTTGCTGACAAAGACAATTAGTCTGTTATTCTAAAACAGAAAAGTTTTTTTGCAAAATTATCTTGGGTTTACTGTTAAAATAACTTAAAGAATAGCTTTATTAAGAATTACTTCCCGTACTGCAAAGCCAGCAGAGGGAACACTGAGTGCTGATTTAGTAGGGGCCACCAAATATCTGGTATTTGGGGAAAAAATGTCAGTAATGGAGAACTGGTTATAAAGTACATAAAGTTAAGTAATGAGAATGCAGAAATCTTTCTCATTATTTGCTATTGAGAGGCCTAACACATTCCAGCATGCATATACTTACTCAGTAGGTGAGAAAGATGACTTTAATAAAAGGCTGTATGTCACATTTTCTTACATTTTAAGACAACTAAGAAAAAACCTACTTCAGAAGTCTAAGCATTCATATATACTATGATAATCTTATAAAGTCAATGGAAATTACTAATACTATATTTCTTCAATTCTAAGAACTTTTTCATTTTCAATCTCTCTGAAATAGGGCTATGTCCTACAACTGGGGGATGTCATGGTTTAATTGGCAGTTTTTCTTCCTTAGTGGCATGTAATAATGGTGTTCCTTAAAATCTATTGGATTTGTTGCAACACAGAAAATACATTGAACAATAGAAATAGCCCAGTGGCTATTTTTTTGGTACATACTTTTTAAAAATATGTGTGCTTTAAGCATAAACAAAATTACTATGACTGCTTTAACTTTCACTTTTCATATTCAGTAGTAGAGCATAAATGTCTTTAGAAATATAATCAATCCACTCACCTTGACTGAATTGTCACAAAATAGCTACACTCTCAAATCACTTTTTGGTACAAATTTGAAAATAAGTATAGTATTTATAATTTTTTATTTTAGTGACAATATTGATTTTACAAAAAAAACAAACCTCTTAATTTTAATGTCAGATTGGTAATATTTAGGGCTGTGCTTTGGTGTGCATACCAAAGAAAATAAAATATATGATGACACACCCAACTTTGTTATATGCCAAAAAAATGTGCCTGTGATGTTTTTTGTTTGGTTTTAAGATTTGTTTCCCCTTCTATAAGAAAAAGTATACAACTTGGGGACCTAATGGTCAAATATTTTTTGCTTTTACCCACAAAAACATTCTTGCTGTGGTTAATCCTTAGAGATCCACTCAGATGTCTCCAAAGGGTGTTCTTTCCAGTAAAATTCTAAATCTGACAACCTGGGCCTCTTGCCAGCCTACACACTTTAAAAGTTTGACAAGATAAATAGAAATCTGCTGCCTAGCACTAGTTTGATCTGAATTGAAAGCTGACTTAATTATGTTAGGTTGGCCTTCCCTAACCACCTATCACTGGCCTGTAGAAAAACAGTTTACTATTATGGTATTAGGGAAGACCAATTTTTTACTAGATTTCTAATTTTCACACCTTGGAACACAGGTAATTTTTGTGGCCACATTAACATGTGTTCTAAGTAGACACCTTTTCTTTGCCACATTAGTCACAATGGCCTTCACAAAGTTCCTTTCTTTTAAAATCATTGGAAGTACAGGGTTGCCACTACTGTCCTTGAGTAGTTCACATCCATAATCTGTGATTATTTTTTTCACATCAGTGGCCATCTTTAATTCAAGTCTCTTGAACAATAGGATGCTTCTATTTGAAGTGTCTCAAGCATTTGAATTATCAAGGGAAGGATAACAGCATCCACTGAGAGCTTACTATATATCAAAGTCATTGAACCCTTACAACAACGCCATATAAGGTAGCTCCTAGAGTTCCTGAATCCAAGGAGGAAAACTGAGACTTGGTCACATCCCCAGGGCTACAAAACCAGTAAGAAGAACCAATAGCCAGGTCTAATATAAATCCAGAGGCTCCATTCTCTTCTGCTACTAGTTAGCACCTTCTACAGTTTCTCTTCGCCTTGGGCTTTCAGTTCTATTTGTGAAGGAATATACAGAAATGAATATATATATGAAAGGAGAAGGTTTTCAGGGGGACAGGGAAAAAGAGTGTGAAGTAATCCTTCATTTTGAAAATGTGGAAAACAAATACTTAGAAAGTATACAATTGATTCTCGTCCTTTACTCACCATTATCATCCTATACAAAACTATGGAAATTCTCCCATTGAATTAATTATGGAACATTGCCTAACGTGTTCCAACAGAGAGTTCCTCTGTTTGGGTTATCTAGGATTTATAGAGGAGTTTAAATCATTAAAAAAAAAACAACCCTGTTTGGTTAAGAAAACAAGTAATTATTGCAAAATTTCCTCTTTTCTGCCTTCCACAAAAATTGCTCTGAAGGGATTTACACAATACATCAACATCTGTGCTGTACCTAGAGTTGTTAAAATAATTGTGATGACAGGTGTCTAGGTACCACTTTCTTAATGGTTTTCAATATCCATTGATTTATTGTTGTAGCTTTCCTTCCCCCTTTTCACGTCGTTGGCTTTATGAAGGAACCAAGGAACAGATTTTGCACTAGAGACTGAGTCTTTATTCCAATACTGAAAAGAACTAATAAAAATAATCACTTGGCTTTTAAGCAGAAAGCTTCCATTTACAGTATTTCACCCTTCCCCCCTTTCTAAGCCTAACATAATGGTTAGAGTACATTTCCGTCTCTCCCTTAATAATTTCATGCATTAACATCCTCTTCTCACACGCGCGCGACAACGCGAGCGCGCGCACACACACACTCACACACAGACACAGAGCAAAAGGAAAAAAGAGGCAGCAGAAATCTCAGCTGTACTTCTAGCCCTTTTAAAAAGTTTGCTCTCTAAATTGGAATGAGGTCAGATTTGGAGCTTCTCATTGCACGCGGAGATTATTATTGCATCGGGTTCCAAGCCAATGGGAAGCTCGGGGGAGGGGCTTGGCACGAGGAAGCGTTGGTTACAGCGGCTGATTGGCTGTGGCCAAGACTGTGAAAGGATAAAGAGGCGCGAGGCGGAATTGGGGTCTGCTCTAAGCTGCAGCAAGAGAAACGGTGTGTGAGGGGAAGAGGCCGGTTTCGCTCCTGGGTCTCTAGTTCTTGCACGCTCTTTAAGAGTCTGCATTGGAGGAATTCTACCATTACCAGCTCCCTTCTTGCATAAGGGAGGCAGAAACATACATTTATTCATGCCAGTCTGTTGCATGAAGGCTTTTTGGCTTCCTACCTTGCAACAAAATAATTGCACAAACTCCTTAGTGCTGATTCCGCCCACAGAGAGTCTTGGAGCCAGAGTCTCTTTTGCTTTGCATTGTAAGAAAGGGACTAAGTGATAGAGATGATGTCGCTTTCCTGAGCTCCTGAGAGCGCTCGTGAACTGGAATCAACTGCTTCAGGGGAAAGAAAAAAAAAAGAGAGAGACTTGCCTGGGAGGCGGCGAGAAACTTGCATTGGAAGCTCCAGCAACCAGCATTCAAGAAACTCCTCTCCACTTTAGCACAGTCTCCAGACTCAGAGCCAAGAGACAGAGCAAACTGCGGCGCGGTGAGAGAAAGAAACAGGGAGGGAGAGACTCTCCAGTCTGGGAACTATAACTCCTCTGAAAGAGGCGCACGACTCCTTCCCCTGATCTTTTGGAGACTTTCCTCTCGCCCACCTCCGCCCCGACCGGGAGTGGAGGGGTCCGCTCGGCTGCCGCGAGCGTTCTCCCGCTCGGCGTGCGCTCAGCCGGAGGAGCCGGGAGGGCCCGGCGGATCGCGCCGCGGCCGCCGCGAGGCTGTGAGCGCGCGTGGGAGCCCGCCGAGCCGAGGCCATGGTGCAGCAAACTAACAACGCGGAGAACACGGAAGCGCTGTTGGCCGGCGAGAGCTCGGACTCGGGCGCCGGCCTCGAGCTGGGCATCGCCTCGTCCCCCACGCCCGGCTCCACCGCCTCCACTGGCGGCAAGGCCGACGACCCGAGCTGGTGCAAAACGCCGAGCGGGCACATCAAGCGGCCCATGAATGCCTTCATGGTGTGGTCGCAGATCGAGCGGCGCAAGATCATGGAGCAGTCGCCGGACATGCACAACGCTGAGATCTCCAAGCGGCTGGGCAAACGCTGGAAGCTGCTCAAAGACAGCGACAAGATCCCTTTCATTCGGGAGGCGGAGCGGCTGCGCCTCAAGCACATGGCTGACTACCCAGACTACAAGTATCGGCCCAGGAAGAAGGTGAAGTCCGGCAACACCAACGCCAGTTCTTCGGCCGCCGCCGCCTCCAAGCCCGGGGAAAAGGGCGACAAGGTCGGTGGCAGCAGCGGGGGTGGCCACGGGGGCGGCGGCGGGAGCAGCAACGCGGGGGGCGGAGGCGGCGGCGCGAGCGGCGGCGGCGCCAACTCCAAACCGGCGCAGAAAAAGAGCTGTGGCTCCAAGGTGGCGGGCGGCGGGGGTGGCAAGCCGCACTCCAAGCTCATCCTGACGGGCGGCGGCGGGAAAGCGGCAGCCACCTCCTCCTTCGCGTCGGAGCAGGCGGGGGCTGCCGCCCTGCTGCCCCTGGGCGCCGCGGCCCCCGACCACCATTCGCTCTACAAGGCGCGGACTCCCGGCGCTGCAGCCTCCGCGGCTTCCTCGGCCCCCGCCTCGCTCGCGGCCCCGGGCAAGCCCCCGGCGGAGAAGAAGGTGAAGCGCGTTTACCTGTTCGGCGGCCTGGGCGCGGCGGCTTCGCCCTCGGGCGTGGGCGCGGCCGCCGACCCCAGCGACCCCTTGGGCCTGTACGAGGAGGGGGGCTCCGGCTGCCCGCCCGACGGGCCGAGCCTGAGCGGCCGCAGCAGCGCCGCCTCATCTCCGGCCGCGGGCCGCTCGCCCGCCGACCACCGCGGCTACGCCAGCCTGCGCGCCGCCTCGCCGGCGCCGTCCAGCGCGCCCTCACACGCGTCCTCTTCGGCCTCGTCCCACTCTTCTTCTGCCTCCTCCTCCGCCGGCTCCTCGGCCTCCGACGACGAGTTCGAGGATGACCTGCTCGACCTGAACCCCAGCTCAAACTTTGAGAGCATGTCCCTGGGCAGTTTCAGCTCGTCGTCGGCGCTGGACCGGGATCTGGACTTCTCCCTGGAGCCGGGTTCGGGCTCGCACTTCGAGTTCCCGGACTACTGCACGCCCGAGGTCAGCGAGATGATCTCGGGGGACTGGCTGGAGTCCAGCATCTCCAACTTGGTCTTCACCTACTAACGGCGCGCGCTGGAGAGGAGGGCCGGGGCGATTGAGGTAGAAAAAGTGGACAGAGAGAGTAGAAAGAAAAAAAGGGGGAAAAATGGAAAAGGAAAAAAAAAAAAAGTAATGAGTGAGGTCGGCTTGCTCGCGTCGCGGTCGCAAAAGAGGAGTGCGCGGCGTTTGGGGACCCACGCTCCCATCCCCCATCCCCTCTGGGGACGCGGTGGAGCCGAGGGAGACGGGCGACCTTTTTATTGTTGTGGTTGATGTTGTTGTGATGGCAAAAAAACAAAAAACAAAAAAAAAGCTTCGAATGTTCTCCCCTTTGTGTGAAGAGACCCCCCTCCTCCCCCCAGGCTTCCGGACTGGTAGGCACCCCAGCGAGAAGCTGAGTTGGGAATTTTCTGGAGACTGAAGGAATCTCGTCCCTCTCTTTTCGCCTCCTTAGTGTTTTTATATTTTTGTTGATAGGTTTCTTGGTCAAGAGAAGAGGGGGGTAAAAAAAAAAAATCCAGCGCGTCCCTGGGGACTTTGTCCTCAGCACTCCCTTCCCCCCACCCTGAGGAAGACGCAAGGCTTGGAGAGGCGAGTTTGACCGACGGCAGATGTTTTGGGGCCGCGCCGGCTCCAGCGACGGGACTGAGAGACTCCTTGCAGGCCAATGCCCGTCTTTTTCCCTCCCCCCCTCTTTTTCCCCTCTTTATTTTTTTCCTAGCCCCTGCAGCCGGAGGAGATGCGGAGTGACCCGGGCTCCGAAATGACCTGAGAACCTGGTTGGAAGAAGCCACACCAGCGAGGGCGGGGGGGCGGGGGCTGCAAGGACGCGGACTGGAAAGGGGCGAATAACGAACTGAGACGGATTTGCACGTTGGGGAGAAGGTGGCGGCGGCTCCGGTCTCCCGCCTTCCACGTGGACGAAATCGGCAAGGGGACCTCCCGGGCCTGCGGGAGGAAAGGCGACATTTGGATGTGGTCCCGGGCAGTGGAGGGCGAGTGGTTTCGGGGGGAAAGAGGTTTTTTTCTTCTCTTAATTGGAATCGTGATGGTGTTGGATTATTTCACTGGTGGGGTTACTATAGCATGTTCTCCTGTCTATCTTTTAAAGATTTCTGTATGAGACTGTTGAGCAGTTTTTAAAATAGTGTAGGATAATATAAAAAGCAGATAGATGGCGCTCTGTTTGATTCCTACAACAAAATTATCACCAGCTTTTTTTCATTCTTAACTCTTTAAAGGATTCAAACGCAACTCAAATCTGTGCTGGACTTTTAAAAAACAATTCAGGACCAAATTTTTTCTCAGTGTGTATGTGTTTATTCCTTCTAGGTGTAAATGAGAAGACGTGTTTTTTTCCCTCACCGATGCTCCATCCTCGTATTTCTTTTCCTTGTAAATGTAATCAGATGCCATTTTATATGTGGACGTATTTATACTGGCCAAACATTTTTTTTCTTATTTTGTCTTTTTCTTTCTTTTGTACTTTTATTTCTTCCTTCCTTCGTTTTTTCTTCCTTTCTTTTCTTTCTTTCTTTTTTTTTCTTTTTTTTTTTTTTTTTTTTTTTTTTTTTTTTTTTTTTTTTTTTTTTTTTTTTTTTTTTTTTTTTTTTTTTTTTTTTTTTTTTTTTTTTTTTTTTTTTTTTTTTTTTTTTTTTTTTTTTTTTTTTTTTTTTTTGGTAGTTTGTTGTTACCCACGCCATTTTACGTCTCCTTCACTGAAGGGCTAGAGTTTTAACTTTTAATTTTTTATATTTAAATGTAGACTTTTGACACTTTTAAAAAACAAAAAAAGACAAGAGAGATGAAAACGTTTGATTATTTTCTCAGTGTATTTTTGTAAAAAATATATAAAGGGGGTGTTAATCGGTGTAAATCGCTGTTTGGATTTCCTGATTTTATAATAGGGCGGCTGGTTAATATCTCAGTTTAAAAAAATCAGCCCCTAATTTCTCCATGTTTACACTTCAATCTGCAGGCTTCTTAAAGTGACAGTATCCCTTAATCTGCCACCAGTGTCCACCCTTCCACCCCAGTCTTATGAAGGGGAGGAGAATTAGCCAAACACTGTATGCTTTTAAGAAAAACATTTTTTAAACAAAATACTGTTCTGTCCAGAGGCTTTAAAACTGGTGCATTTACAGCAAAAAGGGATCCTGTAGCTTTAATTTGTAAACCACATCTTTTTTGCACTTTTTTTATAAGCAAAAACGTGCCGTTTAAACCACTGGATCTATCTAAATGCCGATTTGAGTTCGCGACACTATGTACTGCGTTTTTCATTCTTGTATTTGACTATTTAATCCTTTCTACTTGTCGCTAAATATAATTGTTTTAGTCTTATGGCATGATGATAGCATATGTGTTCAGGTTTATAGCTGTTGTGTTTAAAGATTGAAAAAAGTGGAAAACATCTTTGTACATTTAAGTCTGTATTATAATAAGCAAAAAGATTGTGTGTATGTATGTTTAATATAACATGACAGGCACTAGGACGTCTGCCTTTTAAGGCAGTTCCGTTAAGGGTTTTTGTTTTTAAACTTTTTTTTGCCATCCATCCTGTGCAATATGCCGTGTAGAATATTTGTCTTAAAATTAAGGCCACAAAAACAATGTTTGGGGGACAAAAAAAGAAAAATCATGCCAGCTAATCATGTCAAGTTCACTGCCTGTCAGATTGTTGATATATACCTTCTGTAAATAACTTTTTTTGAGAAGGAAATAAAATCAGCTGGAACTGAACCCTAAATCTTGACTTTTGTCATTATTATGCCTGATGCGTAAGATTAGGAGGGCACCGTAGTGTGTAGAGACACCACCTGCCTTAGCTTGGAAACAAGTGAGTTCTCAGAGAGGAGACTGTTAAATGCCACCTTATTGAGGAATACTAAGTTCCTCTCTGCCAAATCTGGCAGGCCCTGACCCTGAAATGATGGCGTCAGCTGAATATGTGTCAACTCTATGTGCTTTCTAGGAATTTTCTAGGAGTTTACTACATTTTCGAAAACGCTCTTTGTCTTGAAATTTTTAAGAGGGGAGGGGCAACATGGACAGAATGAAGACAAAACTGGCTGGCTGATCATTTTTTAACCTTTATGTTCCTAAAGCCGCTTTCTCCTTGTCTTGCCCATAGTTACCATCCAACAGTGGCTATAATTATTTTCCACAGATTAAGAACAAATAAGCCTGTTAAATTATTAGTAGGTTGTGGAGGAGAAAGCCATTACCAGTCAAGAAATGTAAACATTGTGTAATTTTTTTCCTTAAAAAGCAGAAAAATCACATGGTGCTAAAATCTCCCATTTTTGTGCCATACTCAACGTGCTTATTAATGGAAGTGAAATGTAGCAATAAGAATGACCTGGGAGAAGCTGGCTCCCTGAGGGCTAGGAAAAAAGCTCCCCCCTATGAATCTGAATAGCACACATTCAGCTAGTAGAGATTTACACTTTATAAGGATTCAGGCCTAGCAGCATTGAGACATGCCTTGGATTCCTAAGGCCCATTAGTACTTGGTTTGGAAGTTGCAACTTGCTAAGTGGCACTATTGTTAATTTTGAGGGTTAGCAATTGCCATTCATAAAACCCATGTTCACTTTCTAAATGTTAACTTAAAATACGTGCTTTGTATTTCTTCTGGTTTTTCAGCCCTGGAGAGGAGGGGTTAATAGAAGAGGTATTTGGAAATAGACCTTTTAGTCATCTGGGATTGCTTGTGGGTAAGGGAGAGTCTCCCCTGGAGTGCCCAGCTGGAAGAAGACATTTTTGGGCCCTGTAATCCAAAACAAACAGTTTTCTTTTGTTGAATGAAAAGCAGTAATTCCCCCCTCCAAAATAATAGAATTGTGTTTCAATATAAGTTTTTTACCTTTTAAAGATTGTTACTGCTACTAGTTCCCAAATTTTTCATTTACATTTTTGCTCATGCATTTAGTTTTAATCACATTTGTATTCTGCAGTTGTAATATCTTGTTTTTTAAAAAAAAAAACCACGAACTTGGTATGAAGTCTCTTCAAAAACCTTTGCAAAAGAAGCACCTCTATAAAGTGCTTAAATTTAATTTGTCCATTGTACTAATGATAGTGTGATTTTGGCTTTCAGATCCTAAGTATCAAAACCTTGACGTAAATAAGCTTATATGATCCATTTTCTAGGTATATTTTATTTTGTAAGATTCTCTTGTTTATTCTCCCTTGACTTTCCATGTAAGGGCAGATGCTTTAAATATTTTCTTTAAGAATTTTGGTAATGTTGCTTTAAAAATAAAAGCTTAAATGTGGGTGTCTGTCCTAGGAGGTGACAGAGTAAAAGAAAAAAATTGTACTTTTCTGCCTCTGAATCAATTTACATTCATAAGAGATACTCACATGTTAGGTGATTCGAGGCATAATAAAGCTGAGAAACCAAACAGTTTAGTACGATTTTTTCCTTCAGATAATTTGATCAATAGAAAAGAATAAATTTCAGATTTTCTTTTAAGAATGTCATGCCATTTTTCTTTGAAGACACTGCTTCTGGCCCTGTGCTCCCTCTGAAATGTTAATCAGTAATGCTTAAGCAAGGTTTTTCAATTTCTAATTGAATACCTGTAAGTGCCAAGAAAAAAATAAATAGCGTGTAAGCTGATGTGGTGGGCTGAGTGCCTAAACGGACTTCCTGGATTTGTGCTCACTGCTCTGGAGGGACTGGGGCGGGGGTACTGGAGACATTAAAGGATTCTGAAGAAAAGGAGAAAGCAAAGGGCTGGGAAGTGGATATCAACATTTATAAGTACCGTATTTCCTGTGTTTACAGAGTGCTCATGAATTCGAAAACATGGTTTGGGTAATGCTACAGGTCAGAATGTTTAATCATAAATTTAAAATAATTAAGCATCCCAAGGAGGCATTTGGAAAAATTTATATGTCAAACACAAAAAAGCAAGCTAAGAATCTGCTAGGAATACAAATCTTACATATTTGGATTTCTTAAGGCGGAAGGTTGTTAAGTTTATTTTTCTCTCATGACATTATTATTAGGCCCTTTTTATCTCCTTTGAGACCTGTACAATACCTTGCTAACCCATATTTACTAATGTTTGTTTACCTGCACCCCCTGATTCATTCTGGAATATTACCTCCATCTACATTTCTGTCTTTCCACTCAGCTATCTTTTGAAAGCTGAAGTGGAGGGCTGGAGGAGAAAAGTATCTCCAGGCATCTGAATGGAGTCAGACTGGTAACAATCTACCAAATTCCCCTTTACACAAAATTCACATGCTGCCTGCCATTCAAAGCCCTGAACACAATGATTTAGCCCATCTTTGCAGTTTTCCAAAATTGTATTGTAGACAAACTGGTCTCTCTCAGACTGGAATTCTTAGAGAATAGGAACTAGGCCTTAAATACTTGTTTCCCCCAATTTGCCTTCCCTGTTTCCTTACATACAATAAATGTGTTTTTCTTATTTTCTTATTTACACTGTTTCAAAGGCACTTTAAGAGCTTCCAAAATGCTTTTGCATACTATGCTGGTGGTGGATGGGAACCCCAAATTTTATGGAAAGTGACTCAGGCCACCTAGCTGTGAGGGGCGTTGGTCAAATTTCTTAGTCTCTTTAAGCTGCAGTGTTTCTAAACTGTTAGATAGAAAGAATGCTTTCTAACATATAAAGCTATTGTGAGAACTAAGTGAAATCGCACGTGGAGAATACGTGGCCCAGTGGCTGGCCTACTGCATGGGCTCATGAAATGCTGGTTTCTCACCTCGTGGATTGTTGCAGAAAGGTGATGCCTGTGCAAGTTTGGCACAGTGGGAGCAACATGAAAGAGAACTCAGTTCTGAACAGTAAATCCCTGGGATCTCTCTCCCAGTCTAGGGCATGAACTCACCTCAGAATTACCTCAAGATTCTTGTTAGTCCCGAGATTATACAGATTATCACAGACTCTGGGGGTGGGGCCCTAAAAAGCCCCCTATCGTATGTTTACAATGCTCACTGAAGTGGGAGAATCACTGCCCTGATGGTGTTTTCGAGCATTCCAATAAATATGCAGCAAGGGATTATTACTCCCTTTTTTTATATGCAGAATGGAAATAATTTGAGATCATAAGGTCAGAAGTGAAAGAAAAGGCACTGGAACCCCTTCTCTTGAGCCCTAGTTGGGATTTCTGTAAATAGATGTCTTCTTCACTTCCCAAATGTAGATGCTGACCTAGCCAAGACCATAGGCTCATAGGTGAGGGTTGGCAGTCCTCTGAGTTCCTTAGCCCTCCCACTTCCTACCCATTTGTCAAGGATGCCCTCCTCCCATTGTAGCCACAAGTATGAGCGATTAGCTGGGTTGGGAAAACACACACGCACGCACACACACACACACACGTATATTTCAGTTCAACAAATGTATTCTAAGATAAAAGAAGAATTCAGAGACTTGAGTTTTGGAAGAAGTAACTGAGGCAGGAGAGAATAGAAATAGTATAAATATAGTGAGTGGAACTTCTGCTTTGTTGTTCAAGAGGCAGAGATCCTAGCACATGAGAAAATTGGGAATTATTCCAAGGAGCACATTCAACCTTTATAGAGAAGGCTACAAGCTACCCATTACATCCTAATGAGATTGACCGTTAGCTACAGTTAACTTGAAGGGTTTTATGGTTTCCTGCATGTGTTGTTTTCCTTCTCAATGTTAAAAAGAAGAAGAAACAAATTCTCACATCACCAAACGGCATTTCCCAGGGGGCTGTTTGGCCAGGTTGCTGCATTTTGGTCTGTGCCTTAGTTAGCAATGCACCTCCATGTGTATATGTCAGTGGATACAGGTGATAATAAATTTAGCCCAATTTTTTTTCCTTCTGACAGTTTCAATTCAGGGCAATTGGTTTATGGAGTGCTGCCAAGCAGGCCAGGCCTAAGTCAAGTCAAAGCAAGAAGCTTCATGTAGGGCCAGCCTTCTTTTACGCTGTAGATTTTTTCTGTAAGGACAAAGTTGTAACTCATTTGTGTACCAGTACACAAACTTGCTTTCATCATACAAAAGACATTGAAATAGTAATTCCATCTGAGTTTTGTGGGGTTTTTTTTTTAAGGGGAAGCCTTAAGAGAAAAACAAATGAAGTATCATCATTTACTTAGCATCTTGGTTCTTTAGACATTTTCCCAAATACATAATTCTTCGGACTGAGTCCTTGAATATATAATCACTGTGCTATTTCCTGACACAATGTGCAGCTGAAAGGCGGGAGGCAAATGAAAACACTATTATCCTTAGTTGGCTCTCTGGGTAGTGAATGCCCAGCAGTGTAGTGTGATGCTTGGCTACAGGGTATGGTGCGTGTAACTGCTTTTATAAGATCTGAGCAGCCAGGCCCTGTTTAATGATCAATTAGCTCCCCTTGTGTGTGTGGTTAATTGCCACTTTCTTACCAGTGCTTGTCCTAACTTCCCCAGCTCCAAACACCTAAAACCTGTGAAAACAGTCTCTTCTGGAATGCCTGACCTTCAATATTGGCCTCTGCTTTCTCCCTCCCCTTTCCCACACTCCCAGTATGGGCCTTTATCACTCTCTTTTGCCAGTCCCCTGAGACGCTGAATAATTTATTTGAAGTTTATTTATTTTATCCTGGGCTCTTGTGGGACTGTAATCCCAACCCACATTACACTTTGTTCCTCACCTGGCAGAAGTAGGTGTAGAAGCCTGTCTTTGAAAGAGGTGGTATAAGTGCATTTGGGCATTTGCTAACAGTTTAAATTTAAATTTTTGGGTGAATCCAAAACTTGGAGCAAAAACAAAACAAAGCAAAACAAACCTGGGGCATGGGGGAAAAGGTGTTGTGAGGGTGTGAAATACTTTGCATTTCTCAAATAGTGTCACCCAAAGAATTTCCCCAAATAGTGTCTCTCAAGATATTACTAGGTGTGAACACATATCTTGTGGTCAAATAAAGAAATGCTGGTTAAGAAGATTTCCAATTTTTCTTGTTATAACAATGCATTTTTCTACATGTCTATGTGAACATGTGAGCGTCTTTCTTGAGTTGCTCCTAGACGTGGAATTGCTAGGTCCTGGTGTCATAAATGAATGCTTGTGACAGTGTTCCCAGCCTGGAGCTGGTGAGGTGTAAAGTGATGGGGAGGAAAATTCACCTCAGGTTTAAGTGAATTAAGATTAAAAATTAAACCAAACTTTGAAACAATCATTTTACACCTCCCCACCTCCGCTTCAAGGGTGTAAATAGACCGTATTAGCATGTAAACGGAGACATCTGCAAATCATTCTGAAATGATTTTCCTATCCCAAGTCTCTGATTACATACATGATTTAAGAAACAGCAATGATAGAAGTAGCCTTGACCCCTATGCGGTGACAAAGTGTACAGGGATTTTAACACAACAGAAATGAACTTGAGAACAGAGATCAGTTGTCTTTGGTCTTTTTCTTCTTTGACTAGAACTAACCAGGATATTCTCATTACTCTGTTACTGGCTTTACTGGTGTCAGGCTCTATGACTGCAAGAAGCAGTGACTCAGTGAGGTAACCTGAAGTCAAGACGCTTTATAGCAAAGAAACACATGACTGTAAGGGACCTAGAAATTTCATGAGACTTCTGGGAGAAATATAATTAAAAATCCATGGCTCTAGTGAGCAGGTTAATTGGTTGCCTAATTTAGCATCAAGACCATGCAGGTATTAATATTGATCATGTATTCTCTTGGTTTTCCTATGTGTCTCGATTGGCTCCCAATAATTCTTGACTCTTCTCCAGGTTTTATTCTTCAAATTCCTTTCTAAAACAGATTTTGCATGCTCAGTTACTTCACCAATCACGTGCCAGGTGACTGGCTGCTTCTGGGTTATATGCCCACTTCGGGATCAGTCACTGAGTGTCTGAGAGCCCTCACACTTCCTCCTGCATTCTTCAGCCTCCCTGTACTTGGGGGTGTAAGCTCAAAGGCAAAGGAACATCCATCCTTCCTCCTCCACCATTCACAATACTTTTACTTGAAACAGTTTGGTTTTTATCTATTTAATACAACGTAATTTTTTTCCTGTAGCCCTAATTTGTCACTAAGGCCTAGCAATGTACAAAGCAGGGATTAAGTTGACCATATTCTAAAGACAGTGCCACGTCAGAGGCTAGACAAAGCCCCTGCCCCAATCCGGAGCAGAATTGACCCTAATGTAATCAATGCCACACACCCTTACCCAGGTCCAAGTTAGCAGACAACTGGGAAAGGGAAGGAAGAGAGTTGAAGAATTCTGACACATCCTTGTGGGGGGCACAGCAGATCCACACCCCATTCCAAAGTTAAGTGGTGGGAAAGTTCTGAGAGGTTCTCCCAGAGATAGGGTTCCTCTAAGAAAGGAGATTGGAATTCTATTTGCTTAGGCAGCTGAGTTGTTCTGCTGGAGAGAGAGACAGAGAGAGAGAAACAGAGAAAAAATAAGAGAGCGAGCTTGAGCGAAAAGGGAAGAGGGGGAAACTCTTCTCCCTTCCTGATTCCCAATTTTGTTTAGTGAGAAGGAGATGCCTGGAGCTGCTAAACCCGTTAATTTGGTTTTGCAATCACAGAGCCTCGGAAGGCCAGCAATGACCGACAGGTGTTCACTGGAGAATCAATCATTGGAAGTGACCAGAAAGTTACCACAAAGTCATTAGATGCTCTGTTTTGCTTTTTCTCCAGCTCTATTACATTCTATACTGCAGGTGGAATATCCTTGTACCAAATTGGCAAAAGATATTTTGAAGTGAACAGAAGGCTGCTCTAGATAAAGAAAGTCTACCCTAATGGAGTCATCATAGAGCCCAAGATGATGGCCCTCTCCTTCAGACAGATGTGCTCAAAGGAAATCCACACATAAACACAGCCAGCACAGGCTCTCTTCTATCTCTTTTACACAAATGTTTTTGCTTAAAAAATGAAAAATAATGATACTGCTTTAGGGTATGATCATGAAGTCACTGATTACTCGTAACATTTTAAACTTTTTAGATTACAAAGAAACTTTGATCCATTTGATCCATTCTCCAGGTGGATCCTACCAAATTTCCCAACCTCACATAATTCCGGAAAGCAGTCCAGGCTTCTAAATTAACTATTATGATCAAAATTATAAATAAAATTTCTGTCCCCTCAAAATAAAATAAAACCCAGTGTCTTCCATCTAGAACTACTATTAGACGTTAGAAAACATCAATAGGATTGAAACTTTTTCTTAAATAATTCTGTTTCTTAACTACTAGGCACATTTACATTTTAAAAGGAAGATGCTAGTTAAGTTCAATAGAGCTGTTCCTTTATAAAAGAGTAGGTAATTCGACCAAATGAAGTGAGAACCTTCAGGAAATGTGGGAGGAGAGTTCTTTAGCAGTAGGTTAGAATTTGGTCGCCACTCTGGCAGGCTCACCGGTAGTTGGCCTTGGGAATCTGCAGGAGAAGTGATTCCTCTAAGTTGTTTCAACTTTTCCCAGTTAAGTCCTTTTCCCCTTCCAAACCCACATGTTCTCTAAGAGTGAGAGGATATTAAGGACAAGGTTCAACTGTTCCAGCTTCAAATGCCCATTACCAATAAGACCAGCTCAGAGAACTTCTCCATACACCACAAGCATTTTATGAATGAAGCATAGCCCCCAACATTTGGGGAGGGAGAAATCCAAGGTATTCCCATTTCCTCCATGCCCATTTATAAGAAGACAGACCTTTGCAAATGGGGGCTGCCAATTGCTTTTTCCACTTTGCTGCCATTAACGGAGGCCTTAAAAACTCTGGGACATTTACAAATAAACCCAACTAAAGATAATCGAAACTGTTTATTTCTAGTTCTCCCTAAGCTAAGTGGATGGCCCCACTGTGGTTCTCTCATATGCATTCTCCAACCTTACAGTCAGGGGAGGCCCTCCCCCAGAGCACGTGCCACCCCTTGGTTCCGGCATGGCTCAGTCCTGAAGGAGTCTTTTCTTTCTATCTCTGTGCCATCTCTGATTCAAGTTGGTCCATCTGGAAGTAATATTACCCAAGCATTATACTCTGAGCCCAGCTCTCCACAAGTGGCTGCATATTTCCTGAAACCATCTATTGGCAGCTGTTACATAGGCATTTTCTGCTTTTTAGATACCTATAATTACACCAATTATGCCAATCATTGATGTTTATAAAGGAATTAAAATTTTACACACCCAGAAGTGTCTATCAGAAAGCAATATCTGAGGCAGGGGGACACTCCACAGAGGGGCTTATTTGGCCATCCAAGTTGTTGCTGAGTCCCTGAAATTGAGCATCAGCAGTCAGTAAGGTCTCTTATGAGCTTATATGTCTTAGGCAAGGTAATTCTCTCACTGCAGTAAAATTTGGTTTTGTTAAGGACCACAGAACTCAATCTAACTCCTCCTCCACCTTTTAGAAAAATCTTTACCCAAGGATTCATTCATTGACTCATAGAGAAAGGAAGGGAGAGAGACAGAGAGAGAGATATGAGAGAGAAACATGGATTGCTTGCCTCCTGTATGCACCCCAACTGGGGATTGAACCCGCATCCTAAGTATGTGCCATGACCAGGAATTGAACCTGCAACTTTTTAGTGTGTGGGATGATTCTCCAACCAACCAAGCCATGTGGCCAGAGCATCAATCAAACTTTATTTTCAAAGGACAGATGAATGTGTTCAAGTTAATGAAATTAGTTTTTTTACCTCCAACTTTCTTAATGACAACCCGAGGATGAGAGGTTGGCGTTCCTCTTGTCCCAGACTCCACCGTTGGATACAATAAAAGACAGGACTAGGACCATCTGGTCAGCATGCTAACCCAGAGAGCAAAGAGCCAGGCTGAGCCATATTTGAGCCCGAGGCCAAAGGTTCACTGATTCTGAATCAGTATTACTCAATTTTTTTACCTTGGATTATTTTTTGCATTAATTTTTATTTTAAAAATACTTATTTAAGATATTACTTAGCTTGGTTACTGATGTTTTTGGCCCCCTTTAAATTTTTGTGCCTGGCGAGGGCCTCACTTGCCTCTGCCTAGCCCTGCCCTCGGTTCCCAGTTACTGATTTGGTGGGTGATTTGCTGGCTCAGTGGCTGGTCCACACATCTGAGTTCTCATAACATGCTTACATTTATGCCATTTGCCTTAGCAGCCAGCTGGGCAGAATGTAACTATTTTTAGTCAGTTCCTGAGACATTAAAACAATTGTGCTCAATTTTCATTGTGTATATAAGGGTTGTCTAGGTTACTTGTTAAAACCATAGATTTACAGTCCTCATGCCCAGAAATTTGGATTTACTATGCCAAGATGGAATTTTGATCTCTGCATGTCTGAGTTTTTCAATAAAAATGTTTCTGATGCAGGTGGTTGACAAACCATACTTGAAACTTTCATGACAAATATGTTTAAAAGCCTCTGTTTCAGGGATTTTATATTATTTTATAATGCATAGATCATTACATTTTGTGGATATACCCTGTCCCATGAGGGGCAGAGGGGATTGCTGGGGAATGGCAGCTGCCTATGGAATTGCCACAAAAAAGTAACAGTAGCAAGATTAACATTCCAAGCCAATCCTACAAGGAACCAGCCGGAAACTTCTGTTACAATAGGCTGGTGGCAATCTCCAGCAGGTAGGATTTACTGATGATTCAGCAGACATTAAATAAAACAACACAGGTGTAAGCACTTGATAGCTAGAAAGCAACTCATAAATGCAAGGAGTTATTGTTATCACATTTATTCAGTGTTTTCAGAGACACCTGAGATGCCACATGGAACATCACATTTCTTTACAAATCCCCATTTAGCCAAATTCTCTAAATTTAATAGGATCACCCCCTAATGGAAAGTTATAACAGTACTTATCAAATTGAGGTCTGAGAACTACATATTTATTATGCAATCACAGATGATCAGGTGACTTTTCCTGAAAATGGAATCTAGAGCTCCGTAAAAAAGCTGCCTTATAGCCTCAGGCACTTATGAAAAGTTGCAGTATTATCTAAATCAAGGTGGGAGGAGCTTAGTAACAGAAGCTGGCACTCATAGTTAGTTAGGGCAGGCTGCGTGCATCAGCATGGGTGGGTTATCTGCTGTACTTAGTTCTCACAGAACTGGCAAGGACTTCACCCACAATCAACTCCAGCAAGATCCGAACTCAGAAGTAGAACCCCAGAAACAGATCACTTGGCCACTCCTCTATAGCTACTGCTAGCAGTGCTAGACGTCTCCTGTAAGCTCAAGTATCTTCCTCTTCAAGGTAATGTTACCACCCAGTTTATCAATACTTCTTCCCTGGGCAGTATTTCAGGTAACCCTTCCATCTTAGTTCTCTGTTATGTATTTCTTTTTTAAATTTTACGTATTTATTTTTAGAGAGAGGAGAAGGAAGGTAGAAAGAGAGGGAGAGAAATATCTATCAGTTGCCCCTCGCACATCCCCAACTGGGGACCGGCCCTCAACCCAGACATGTGCCCTGACTGCAAATTGAACTGGTGACCTTTGGGTTCACAGGCCAGTGCTCAATCCACTGAGCCACACTACCCAGGGCTCTGTTAGGTATTTCATTTTTGTGAAGGGCCTTTGAAGACTGAGGACCCTGTCCCTCAGCATAAAGCCTACGTGTCTCTGGCAAGTCCCAAATCTTCCTAAAGATGCCCCATGTTCTTGGAGGTTGGCCACCTTGCTGCCCTTTTAGAGCTTCCAGCCCTGCATGATGAGGACTTTCTCTTTTGTGCCGAACAAGCCTCCACATCCTTATCTGATGTTGTGGGACTCACCAATTATCCCACTTGAATTTTATTTTATATTGGTTTTGCCTGAGGTCAAACAATGTCGATTCTATTTCTTCAGTGGTAGATAAAAATTGACTCCTCCAACTCAACTCCATTTCCCTGGCCCGTCCTGGCAGTGGGTGAGGCCCTGCTCTTTGTCTGGGTGCCTCTGTTATCTCTCTGGAACAAGATTGGCCCAGGGCAGCTGGTTAGGCGAGTCCTACCGTGAGGGAGAAGGAACAAAGTGCTTCCTGTGAAAGGCGGGCAGCGGAAGAGGTTTCCACCCTGACCTGCTGCAAGCAGCGCTGTAGAGAGGGAGAGGGCTTCTAGTTCCGATCACTTCTGTTTGACTTCTTCAGCAGATGAAGATGTTTTTAACATCCTGACTTTTTCTTGTTGAAGGGGGTGGGGAGCTGGGAGTACATTGGCCAGGATGACAGGTGTGGGGAAAGGATGGAAAAAGAGCCAAGCCTGGGAATAATCAGGAAGGTGTGGGTGAATTTTTTGTTTTACGCCTGGAAGTTGAGAGGGTGAAGTTCAAAGGCAAATCTAGTTTCTCTGCCCACATTCTCCACACATGCACACACACACTCACTCACTCACTCTCTCGTGTCATACTGTTTCTGCCACCAATCTCCTGTTGTACTGCTGAAGAGGAAGGTGGTATTTTGAAAGACATTTGATCCAGCTAATGGAAGAGGAAGAAATCAAGGAGATGAGATCAGAAGGATTTCTGGGAAATAAAGTGTGAAGCACAAGGCACAAAAGAGTGAGTCATCAGGCCAGAAGCAATCGTGAGGGACCATCTGGCCCAGTGCTGCCCAGTTTTGGGGAGATATTTGTAATATCTAAGTTGGTTGACAATTACTTGTTTTTCTGCATTAGGGAAGTGAGAGTGGGGTATTTACTCATGTATTTACCTCTGACAATGAACATTTGTGTAGAGAGTGATGTAAGGTATTATTATATTTTGGCTTAGGCATCTGAATTGAGCCTTTGAAAAAAATATATCTGGTTGATAATGGAAAGGAAAAACAAAGATAAAATAAGGTGGCAGACACTGGTTTACCTTTTTCCTTGTTGCAGATCCCTTCCCACTCTTGTGGCTAAAAATGGTAGATATTCAATTCCCAGCCTCCTTTGTGGCCAGGAACGGCCATGTGTCCCACAAGATGACCTAAGGGAAAGGCTGCAGGACAGGAGGGAGGATGTCTGAGAACGGTTTTCCTGCCAGATCGTGGGTGAGAGGCCTCTGATGAAGGCCTGTTCCTTCCTGTTCGGAGCGGCTGCAGTGGCTTATCCTGTGGCCAGGAGGGAAAGCCCAAGAGAGCCATGGCATTGCTGACCCAGAGCCTGACATGAACTATGGAACCAGTTCAAGACCAGTGCCACTGAACCGGTGACGTAAAGAAAACAAATTCACCTTAACCCAGCCACCTGTAGTCAGGTGGTATGTTGCTTGCAAACAAAATCTTACTCCATACAGATGGAGAAGACCATTTTTGCACAGAAAGTGTTTGATTGGCTTGCAAGTGACATTACCCTTAAAGGATTACCACCACTAATGGCATCAACAGAGATGTTTCTGTTTCTTAAGGACTTTCCATATACTTATGCTTTATATACCTTGTTTCATTTAATACTGGCCCTTTGAGATAGAGACTATTTATCCCCAGAAAATAAAATTCAGATTGGTTGAGTAACTTGCCCCAAGTCTAATAAGAAGTAGAACTGAACTTAGTCTGTGTAATTCTGCAACTGGCCCTCTTCTCTATCAGGCATAAGGTGAAAAATTGAAGTGTGGCCTATGTTTTAAGGTGATTTTTAGAAAGTGGTTAGTTATATGTGTTGTTCATATACAATAGCATTCACTTACCGCCACATTTATGTGATCAACATGTCTGTTTTTACAGTTCTTTTGAATAGCAATTTAATTAGACTTAATTTACAAGATGTTTCTGAAGTAATAAACGTTTGCCGGAGATGAAGTGACAAAGGAAAACAAAAGGCACTTTTGAAGCGTCATCAAATCTTAGGTATGAAAGACTTAGAGAATGTTACGTGACTGTGAAATGTTTTGCTGAAGTCAGAATTTATCTTAAATATAATATTCATATATACCAGAGTAATAGCCTCTATCTAAAAAAAAAGAAACCACATGTAGTGATTTTATTACATTTAGTTTGGTTCCTTGTAATTGCTGAATTATTTTTTCAATAATCATAATCAGTTAAGTAGAATGAAAATCTTAAATTTTTCTGGAGCTTACTCTAAAGCACTTGACCGGTGGTTAATCTAACTTTCCTCCTCTCTTGGAAAAGAAGGATGTTTGCCCTTCTGTGTCTATTGACATGGTTACTCCAAAATGCCCAAGGATGGTCCTCTGTCATCCGTAAGCCTCTTGGGTCTTTGGGAGATGTTCCCATGGGGCATCGGAGACTCAACCCTGGGATGGCAAGCACAGCAAACTCTCACTCTGTGCCTTGTTTGGGGCCTTGGTTGTTCTCAGCCAGCAGGCTCCCCTCTTTCCCAGGTGAAGTCTCCTGATGGCGAAGATGGAAATAATACGGAAGCACAATGGTTCTGAGTTTTCTCTAGACCAAGCAACAGTCCTATCCCTTTGTTTTTGAGCTTCATTTCTGAGCTGCAGACCTTTTTGTTTTCAGGGATATGCTTCAGAGACCCGTGCGCATCAAAGTCTCTGAACCTGTTTCAGGTCGGTGCCCTTCTCTCGTCGCCCTCGGGGTCCTGGGCTTCATCTGCAGCCCGTGCCCTTTTAAGTCTGAGCCCACCAGAAGGCTTCACGCACAGCTTGCTTTCTTCCTCATACAAGTTCTAATACTACAACTGCAAATGATTCCAATTTAGAGTCCCCTATTCTCTTACACTATTTCTCATTTTAAATCGTACCCATCTTTGGATATTTGAAATCTGCTTTCCTAGTTTCTAAATGAATGTGTTGGACTCAGCTTTCCTTTGTGAGTTAATCACTGTTCTAAGGGTTTCCTTCCTACCCAGTCTCCAAGTTTCTTGTAATTTCCACTGTACTAAAGGATTATTTTCCTCACAAGAATCAAGTCCAGAAAGAGCACTCAAATGTTCCTTTTAAAGGGAAATTCTAATTTATTCAAATTTCAAAGGAGAAGGGAAATTTACCTATTTAAAAATTAATTAAAATCTCTAAATAAGGAAAAATGTATTTATTCTTTTTTTTAAGATTTTATTTATTTATTTTTAGAGAAGGAAGGGAGGGAGAAAGAGAGAGAGAGAGAAACATCAATGTGCAGTTGCTGGGGGCTGTGGCCTGCAACCCAGGCATGTGCCCTGCAACCCAGGCATGTGCCCTGACTGGGAACCGAACCTGCGATGCTTTGGTTCGCAGCCTGCACTCAATCCACTGAGCTACGCCAGCCAGGGCAAAATGTATTTATTCTTAAATCAATTCCATATTCTCCTCTTTACTGGAGTTAATATGATGTATTTCTCTTAGTGTATTATACTTTATAATGGTAGATAAAAAATCATGCATAGTTGTGTTGATTTAATTGAAAAATTTTGGAGTAATTTTTTTCATTTTTTTTTTTTAGTATTCCATGGATACAAAGTTTTAAAACTTGATGTGCCTTTTACTATTAGTTATAACTAATTCTTTTTTAAAATATATTTTATTTATTTATTTTCAGAGAGAGGGGAAGGGAGGAAGAGAAAGAAAGGAAGAGAAACATGGATCAGTTGCTTCTCACACACCCCCAACCAGGGACCCAGCCCACAACCCAGGCATGTACCCTGATAGGGAATCGAACTGGTGACGTTTTGGTTTACTGGCTGGCACTCAATCCACTGAACCATACCAGCCAGGTGTGGTTATAACTGATTCTTTAAAAAATGTCATAATTTAATTGCACAGTGGCCAAAACTCATGTTTATTTTTAAAAATTCTAAGTTGATTGTTTCCTGCTAATTTTTTTAAAAAGATTTTATTTATGTATTTATTTATTTTAGAGAGACAGGAAGGGAGGGAGAAAGAGAGAAAGAGAAACTTCAGTGTGTGGTTGCCTCTCATATGCCCCCCACCAGGGACCTGGCCCACAACCCAGGCATGTGCCCTGACTAGGAATTGAACGAACAACCCTTTGCATCACAGGCTGGAATTCAATCCACTGAACCACATCAGCCAGGGCTGTTTCCTGTTAATTTTGTTTAATGGAGCCTGTTTTCAACCCTAATTTTTCCTCAAAGTAGCTTTTGCTATTTTTGTGTTTGAACAGAATAGCCTTTTCCAGACTTTTACAGCAGATCAGTTTTGACTAAATGATTCATCTAAATGTTGTAACTAAAACCTCCTTTACTTTTTACGTTATAAATGGAATTCTACTCTTGGAGAACCAAATGTAAAGTCTTTTTTTTTTAATTTTTGATTTTAGGGAGAAAGAAAGGAAGGGAGAGAAAGAGAAATATTGCCCAGTTGTTCCACCCATTCGTGCATTCATTGGTTGATTCTTGTTTTTGCCCTGACCAGGGATTGAACCACGACCTTGGTATATTAGAACGGTGTTCTAACCAACTGACCAGGGCAACCAAATGTAGTCTTTGAGTGCATAATGTGCTGTGTGCATACATGTGATGTATATAAAATCAGCTCTCTTGATTGAAAAAAACAAATGCCCTATTTAAAAATGAATGTTATTATCACATGGAACAAGAAGTAAAGCAAGCAGTTCCTGGTTGATAGAAGAGTTCCACAGTGTCATCACGGACCCAGGCTCTTTCCTTTTTATTGCCCTGCCATCACTAGACCAAATTAACAGGTTTTGCAGCTCCAGGCATCTCTTTCTCACTAAATAACACCCAGGATCAGGAATCAGAAAGGGAGAAGACACTCCCTCCCTCCCTCCCTCCCCTTCTGTCTCTCTTTGTCTCTGTCTGTCTGTCTCTCTCTTATTCTCTTCCCCTTGCCTCCTCCAGAGGAAAAGTCTTATTAAAAACACCCTGCACACATACTTATGTGCATATAATACACACATTTTTGTCTTATATACATGTATTTACAATATTATTGAAATTTACAAACAGTCTACAATTTAAGTACTGTCATTCAACATTATTAAGGCAAGAGAAATTAACTCCTCTTGCCCTTGATATTTATAAAAATTAGATAAGTAAACTGAGAAAGAAGAAGAAATCTTTGAAACAACACAGGAGGTGAGGATTGTTATAACCCTGATTTAGGCCTCTTCACTGATAAATCATATTCTCTGAAAGAAACCTCCACCAGTAAATACCTAATGTAATATGATTAACTGTACATTAGGGGTTAATTCTAACCTCTACTACCAATTTTTAAAATAACAGTGAATTCTATTAAAATAATCTTCTAATTTTTATGTAAATAGGGAAGACAATAGAATATTTCAAGACTTAGCTTTAAATGAATCCCTGTGCTGTGTCTGCAAATTATCAGAATTGGAATCATGTTCTAGGTTTCTTTTAATCATGTTCCCTATATGCAATCTGTTTTAACTGGTTTGAGTTATCGTTAATTTTTGCATGTAGGCCAGCTTTAATCTGCTGCTTCAGTAAACCCATTTTATAGATGAGCCTGTTTGTACATGAATGTGAACAGATTATGAAAGCTGTTATTAAGGAAAGGGCATGTACAAGTATTCTACTAAATTGCCAACTAAATGAAAGTGCTTGAGAAAAGTTTAAACTTTATAGTTGGCATAAAGCCTTTAGCAAATAAGAGTTATGGATGATTTCTTTGTTCCATTCAGGAAATTCTATCACATGAGAGCGTTAGACTGGCTTCCATTCCCACAACTTTGCTGACCCAGCTCCCTCTCACTGTGTTAGTCACCGCCATCTCTGTTGCTAAATCTATTGTGTTGGGTTCGATCTTGACCTGACTGGTGCTCCCTGAAGCATTCAACATTGCTGCCCATGTCCTCCTTTTAGATGTTCTCCTCCCATGGCTCCTATGGGGTCCACTGCTCTGTTTGCTTATCCTGGTTCTTCTGCTGCTGATCACACCTTAAATATAGGTGCTCTCTGGTTCTCCCTTCTCACCACACCCCCACCTTCTCCAGTGAGTAAGAGTACCTAACGTGTTCTTATTCACATCCATGGTTTTAAAAATGATATACGGTCCTGGCCGGACAGCTCAGTTGATTAGAGAGCATCATCCCAATATACCAAGCAACCTTCAATCCCCTGTGGGGGCACTTTCAAGAATCAACCAACAAATGCACAATAAATAAGCGGAGCAACACATCTATGTTTTTCTCTCTCCCTTCCCCTCCCTCTCCAAAATCAATAAATTTTAAAAAATGATTTTAAAATAATATACAAACTGTTGGCACCTGGAACCTGTGTTTATGTGCTCTGGCCTCTCTCCTGCACTCAAGCAAAACCTACTGAACAGCTCTGTGGGAATGCCTCGGATCCGTCTCAAACTCACACGTTCAAACACGAGCTCCTGGGCTTCCCCTCAAGACTGCTCTTTCTCTAATGGTCCCTCTTTTGATGAATGGCATTACAGTCAGCTCACCGGGGCAGGTCATTAAAGGGAACAATTTGAGATGCCTTTTTGAGCTTTCCTTCAGCCCCACACTCACTAATTCATTAAGTTTCTCCAGTTTACCTTTTCCATGTCTCTGGAATTTACCTCTTCCACTCCATCCCTGCAGCCAGAACATCAAAGACCTCATCATTTTCTCGGTTTGAATGTTGTGGCAGTCTTTCAACTGTTCTCCTATCTAGTCTTGCCCCTCTCCGGTCCATTCGCCACACTCTCCCAGCACCATCTACTTCACATATAAATCCAATCATTTCCCTCCCCTGGTGGAAGAAAATTCTTTAATGCCTCTCCATCACCTGCAGGAAGGTTCAAATGTTGCAGAATGGTTTACTGTACCTTAGGAAATGGTCCTGACTTAGCTGCCTAGTGTCATTCATTACCGCTCTTCTTTCTCCTTTACTCCCAACACCCATTTTCTATACCCCAGTGGTCCTAAAATATTTTCCGTTAGCAGACTATACTATGCTTTCTTACTTTTGCGCTCCTGGTATGATTTTCATGCTTCCTGGGATGCCCTCTCCAATTTACCACCTGGCTAATACTCTTCCTTTAGAAATCAGCATAGGCTTCCCTGTATGAAGAGATGATGCCCACACCACCCTGGTCTGGGGCACCTCTGAGGTGGTCTCTTGAATAGCAAAGCCCTTCTTTTATAGCCATCTGCTTGCCTGTCTTTACTACTTTCCATACATTGGTCCTTGGTAAGCTCCCCAACTTGAATGGGCCATAATGTATGCTCACTGACTGCGGCATAAATTAGGCTACTAATTAATATAGAATATAAGTTTAGTAACTTCTTTAGAGAAAACAGGGGGAAAAACCTTAAATATATTTACAAACGACTATTTGAGTTCATATTGTGGTAGGGAATATGGCTATTTTGATTACAGTGGAAACATTGTTTTACTTTGTTTGTCTGTTTAGTTGCAGACCTGGGGTGGGGGTGAGAGGCCTGGACGCCGGCAGGAAGCCCGCGCCTTCGACGCCAGCCAAGGCTCCTCTGGCTGTTTGCTCTTGGCTGAGTCACTTACTGAAAACACGTTTCCTCATCTTCAAAATGAGGAGTATATTCACCTTCAAAGTGTGTCATGAAGGTTTAAATAGAACTTATATAAAAAGTATCTGGATACACTAAGTGTTCAGTAAATATTATCTTTCCCTTCTTTGGGTAGCTTTTTATCCTAATAGGTTGACAGATGATGGCATTTTTCAGATGGTGGAAACACATCATTTGGCCTTCAGATAATATGGATTATAGAATCTAAATACCTGAAAATGGGATCTATTTGTTCAGTTCTTTAATATGATAACTCTGTAAGTTGTGGAATAAACTCATTTCATAATAATATTATATAAATTATTTTTTCTGTATAACAATATAGAAGTATATACAATTTTTTGGATTATTATAATAACTAGTCTATTGTATTGGCAAATGTGGCCAAATTTTATTCCTTTCCTGAAAACATTTTAAAGTACAGTAAATAATGTATAAGTGTGCAGAGTTAAAATAAATCCAAATGATAATCCATATATTGAAAATTACTATGTGGAAAGTCATACATTTAATAGTTTATTTATTTGCTCTTGCAAATGGCATAAAACACTGCTTATAATTCTGGAAAGTAAATCACATTAGTGTGGGAAATTGGATTAAAAGGAAGACTATAATTCAGGTAGTTACTAAGGTAAGTTTTCATACAAATAAGCTGAATCTAGCCAATAAATTGGGCAATTTAACACTTTTTTAAAAGTATTCTACAAATATTTGGAATGATTTTTTAAAGTTTTCCTGAAGTCAACTCTGTCCTTTTTTAGGGTAAATAACTGCTTGACCTGGGAGCCTTGGCAGAGGGATAAAGGCCGACGTTCCCAATCCCCTCCCTTTATGGGTTCTTTCCCCCCAGATTAGACTGGCTACACAGGTTAAATTAGCTACACATTGGCTTCTTTTCACAAGATATGAGTAATTACTTTAAATTGTTCTGGTTTATTAAGTGAAATCCAAAGTAGCTTCTGTGCCTGCCTGACATTTAGTTAACGAACACAGTGGTGCCTCCAGGAGATTAATGGAACTTTGGTAAAGGGTGGTTTAATTGGTGAAGTAGCACATCTGGCTTTCTTTGGGAAAGGGGTGAAATAATCCATATATTTGAATGCAATTTAATGTAATTACATTGTAATTTTGATTATCGCCAAAAGACAGTTTGCCACCTGAAATGAGAACTGGAGAATAACTCATATAAATAATTAAAATCTCCCAACATATATTAATTGAGTACCTACTATGTTCCAGGCTGTGGGGTAAATGTTATGACAAATACAAAGAAACACAGGACTTCATATCTGTTGTCAAGAACATACGGTGTAGTAAACATGTTAACTGGGAAACACGTATGTATGTGTGACAATGTCCTGGACACTTCCAGACATTTTGAATTTACGTTTTAGTAGTCAAGCTTACATTGACCTCTCTAGGTAGGACAACGTGTTGGTAATAATAAGTATTAAACATGGTTTACTATTTCACTTAGAATGTGACGAGAGGAAAAGGGCACTGAGGTAACAATAAGTGAGTGAAAAGCGGCATGCGATAAGGTCAACAACCCTTATATCTGCATAATATCTGCATAATATCAACAACCCTTATATCTATATAACACTTTACAAGTGCTGTCATGTACACCCTGTATTAAAAGTATTCTTCTTAACCTTGCTTTCCCTTAAACTACAGGTCTATGTCCCATTTTCCACTTACTATCTCTCAGAATGCCTGAAAGGCTAATTACTATACAGGATTGGGCAAAAGCAGGTTCACACTTGTTCGTATGGAAAAAATACAGTAATTAATAAATGATAATACAAGAGTATTAAACCCTGTTTCGCACACTCACTGCTGTGAATTTACTTTTACCCCACCCTGTATACTCACGTTTCCACTGTTTCACCTTCCTTTAAGCTCTCACTCCACTGTAATACAATTTTGCCTGTCTAACCTTTCAAAGCTTTCCCCCCACCCCGATTCCCAAAATCCAATGACAGCTTTATTTCTCTTACCGCCGGGTCTCTCTGTCATGGATGACAATGGAAGCTGTTTTTGA
The DNA here is from genome assembly GCA_004024845.1 of Tonatia bakeri. Lineage (NCBI taxonomy): Eukaryota > Metazoa > Chordata > Mammalia > Chiroptera > Phyllostomidae > Tonatia > Tonatia bakeri. The sequence goes on along the minus strand of PVIA01006336.1, from coordinate 52,496 downwards.
AACACTCTACCCCTCTGGCTTCTCTAACACTACTCTCTGCTGCTTCTCCTTCGTCTCTGTCACATGAAGTGGAAGGCCGTGGCTAGCACAGTGTTCTCCAAAAGGGCAGGTATGCCCTTAGTAGCCCCTGAGATGATAAGATGGCTTTATGTGTTACGTGAGCCCACACAGAGTTGGGGGTAGCTGTCAGGGAGACCTCGAAGGACAGGGGAAGGAGGGTGGGTTTATGTGGTGAAAATTTTAGGAAAATAAGTATGGTGACAGAAAAGGGTGCAGGTTTCTTTGTCTGACACCAGGCATCCAGTGGCTGGTCCATTTGCACATCCTCAAACAACAGCCCAGATTTCTTCCACTCTGGTTGCTCTGAGAATCTAGACTTGAGGTCCAGGGCTTGAGAAGAGCTCAGGCTATAGCAGGGTCCAATGCTGAGAGTTTGGGACTAACTGGTTGAGGAAGACTGGAGGCTGTAGCCTTGGGTTTCAATTCAGCAGCTACTGAAAGAAAGAATGGGGAGAAAAGTAGCTCTGGAACCAGACTTGGGGTGTAAATTTAGCTCTTAACTTACTAGCTATGAAACCAGAGGAAATTTTCTCATACCAAACCAAGGAGTCTTTCCTGCTCCTTCTCACTCACCCTGAATCTTCCTGTAGGCACCAGCAAGTCCAGCCAACTCTGTCCCCAAATTCTTCTACTTCTCTCCACGACCGGTCTAGCCCAGGCCAGCATCACTTCTTGCTGGGCTAATATACAAACTTTTAACTTTGCATCTTTTCCTTCTTTTGCGAGTCTTCATACTGCACCCAGGAGGATACTTTTGAAATGAAATCAGATTATGTTGCTCCCCTAATTAAAACCCTCCAAATTTTTTCCATTGTAGAGTGTAACTTCCAAACTCTTCAGCATAATAGCTAAAGGCCTTATTTGACATTGAATATAGTGTTCCCCATTGCTTAGTAGGCTCTAATGTCTTTTTTTCCACCTGAATGTGCCACAATTGTCCTTATCTTAAAGGCTTTGCAATAGCTGTTTCAAAGCTATTCAGATCTCAGTCCAAATCTCCTTTCTCAGACTAAACCCTGCTTAATCAACCCTTATTCCTCTCTCCCCACCATCTCCTAATACTTCTCTGGTACGTAACTCGCTTCCCCTAAACTCATCTCTGGTGCATTCCTTACTTTCTTCATAGCTTATGACTCTCAGAAGTTTTATTGTTTATTCTCGCCCCGACCATAATTAGGACAGAAATGCCCTACGTCTATTCCTTTTGTGTTTGTTACCTCAGTGCCTAGAATTATGGCTGGCCCACAGCAAGCAGTCAACAAGTATTTTTACTGATTATCAAATGAATGAGGTCAGTATCTCTCTTTGAGGCTAGAATTTCCATTGACAAAGAATTAAATGAGATTTTATATACATTACATATATACAGTATATTATATAATATTGCACATATAATCTCATTTCATATCTTGATATGTAAAATCTTATATATAATATATACATAAAATTAGTTTATACATAGATGTTAAATCTCTGTCTGTATCTACATCTATATCTGTATTTATTGTGTCTTTCTGGGACTGAGCAAAGGGCCTGGCCCAGGTTAAGAGTGCAAGAAATGGTAGGTGTTGTATTTTCCACGCATAAGACATGATAAACTCAGGATCCTGGGAACAAGTTCTGAAACTTACAGTTATTCTGCTGACAATGCTTTTTGAAAAACTTATAGTTTCTTCAGAAATTTCATCTGAAGAATTTGTTGAATGTTTTTAAAGTGATGAGGCCACTTGATAGCAGATTTCCATAAATATTTTTTCAAACCAGATGGCAATGATTCAGGGACAGGAAACCCTTTGGAAGTCGCTGTTCTGACTTTTGAGTGTCCTGACCCATTTGGAAGGCTTGGCAATTCCCTTCAGAAGGCTGCTGAGGAAAATAAAACTTGTTGAAGAAACAGCCACTTCATTTTGGTTAGGAATTAATTCTTAGTATCCAACCTTTCTTGAGAAGACCCTTTAATACCTTTCAGATATTAAGATTATCTTTTTCTTGAACTAAGAAATATTGAGCTAAAGATTCAACAATTTTTTCTTCTTATTTTCATGTGTATACTTTTTCAAATCAATTAGCTTTGTCACTACCTGAACATTGTTCTTTTATTATTTAATTTTTTAATCTAGTAGCATTTTTTCATAGTATTTGCTTTTATAGTTATTTTCTGTTTACAAAGCCAGAAAGTGTGATTTAAAAGTATGTTTGAACAAAGATATTATCCTTCTCAAAAAAAAAGTGACACCATGCTTATGATGATAACAGTTTTATTTTTAAGTAAATTTATTTTTAAAAGGGATTTTCTTTAAAGAAGTCATTGAATAAACACGAAGTAAGTGTACAGGTCTGGCGGTATTGCGAGCATGGTGAATGGCAAGTGCAGTATGAGAAACAGGTCTGGAGTAGTATTTCCATCTGTGGTCAAGGGCTAGTTCTGTTTGCGTTTTAGATTTTTTAATCCATTATAGGATGCTTTTATAAAATACAGTAGCAATTAGTTACTAGGAAAATAAAAGTAAAAAATCAAAGACATTAAAAGGACAGGCTTGAATTTTTAATTATTTTATATTCAACACTCAAAATAATTCCATCAAATTGCTATAAATGTCTTAAATATGTACTCTGAATTTCAGCACTGACCTTTTTCTTGCTGGTAACAGTTTGCAGACTGACAGTCAGTTCAGGGACCGCTCTCTGAGTAACACTGGCCCAGAGAGGGCGCAGACCGGAGAAAGGTCAGTGTTTAAGGGCGGAACAGAGGAAGGGCAACGGCAATGTCTCCTTTTTCAAACCCTACTTCCAAATAGTCACTACGAATTCTTATTATTCTTTCCTCTCCCTTCCTGTTGCCTTAGTTCAAGCCCTCGTTTCTCTTATCAAGTTGTTAAAAACAAGGCCTATAAAAGTTTACTAAGAAATTGTCAATGACTGTTGAAGAAATTGTCCTGTATACAGTTCAAAATCTCTTTGAACATGGATCTGTAAAAGCTTTCCTTTGGAATTTAGTACCAGAAAGATATTTTCTTCTTAAGAATCGATATGTTTCCTTTTGTTCCTTCAATCAGACAAGGAGAGTTACAGAACACATCCTGTTATATACCTCAGGGTTTTTTGTTTTTTTTTTTTCTTGGTGGGGGCGGTGGGGGGAAGGCCAGGAAAGTCAGGAATAGAATTAATATACAATCACAGTAATTGCATTGGTATTCGATAGTCTTTCTAATTTACATAAGTTTTAGTTTTCTGTTGTTTTAGTTTTTAGTTCTCAGTTTCCCCAAACTGAGAAAAGGAATAGTTGTTGGAAATTTCAAGATATTATTAATATTTCAGTACTCCTATCCAAATGGAAGTGAAAGAGCTCTTGAGAAAAAGAAAGAATTAGTAGCTGGTGAACCTTAAATAACCCATTATTTTTCAAAATGAATTTCTGAATTATTCAAGTTTTGAGTAGATAAAGGCTACAGATCTAGAGATTTAAGTGTTTTTTAGTTATGTCAATTTCATTGGCAAGCAATTTAAATTGTCCTCTGGGATCGAAACAGTTAAGAGGAGGGCTTGTGACACAGCTGGTTCTGCATGTGTTCTCTGGTCACCATCGATAGACTGTTGGATGTGGACCTAGACTTGTTCAGGATATGAAGTAGGCATGATTCATCTGGTGATTTTGAAAGGGTTGTCTGTCCCAGTTCCTGGAGAAATGTATTTGTTTTCCTGCTCCACTAAAGAGGAATGCACAAGTGAAGTGGCTTGTATGACACCATGATTACTGGTCTTAGATAAGGAGCTAAAACTGCAGTGTCAGCCTGAGGGAGTCCAGGCAAAGTGGTGAGGAACCATTTGGAAATACCAGGAAGCAAAGTCTTTGCCTAAAGTCACTTTAAACCTGTATTCTTCTAGGCACATTATTTTTTTTCCCCAAGTGAGTTTAATTTGACACAGGCATTCTTGTAGGAAGTCCAATAACTCCTCAATTTTTTCAGTATTTTCTGTGTAACTGCTGGTTGGGAAAAGATACCTATCTTTAAGTCCTATCTTGTAAGGTCTCCAGGGAGGAATTAGGGAGCAGAAGGTGAATTAGGTTGTCAGGGGGACTGAAACTATGACATGATACACTCAACAATGAAGTGTAGAAAACATTATGGGTTAGTGGCAATGATGGATATGTTGCAATTTGAATTGATATTTGGATTTTTCACTCACTCACCATGAACTCTGATTTAGAGTCAGGAGTATTTTATAACATCAAGACTATCATCCTTTATTAGTGACTGCAGTCTAAAAAAGTCTTTAATGTGCTACCCAGTTGACTTAATGCAGGAGAAATGAGAAAGGAAACAAATTCCTGAAATATTTGTACTAGAAGAAAGAGCTGTCTCTCCTTCAAAAACCCATGGTATTGTATTTAAGACATTTGCTGATCATCATAAAGGTATTTATTATGTGTGATTTCTTGCTTCATGGAATGTCCATTTTTATTGGAAAAAATTTAGTACAGAAACTGTGACGAACTTAGTGGTTTACCTGTGATAGGAGGAATGAGATAACTTATATTAGCTGTGTTTAATGGTAGAAATTTTTTTCCAACTGTATTAGGAATGTTCTGGAAGAGAGCTACAAAAACATACCAGGTGAAAAGCAATGGGCTTATTGATGTAACAACGCTGTTTGTTGCAGAGAATAAATAACACACCCAAGAACACAACCCAACAAAACAAAACACAATGTGACCTTGGCAGAATCCTTAAGCAAACTGTAAACCAGGGGCTCCAACCCATGGTCTGTGGGCTATCAATGCGGCCCAACACAAAATCATAAATTTACTCAAAACATTACTTTGTTTTATTATTAAGTTTTATACTAAGTTTTATTGCTTAGATATGCACATCTTATATATTAGTGATCACACATTTGGGACCTGTTTGATAATTTTAAAAGATTATCGAAAGGGCCACTGCACAATTAGGGTGATTATGTGAGGAATTTTTATTATCTGTTGTGGCAGATATCACAAAAATTATGGATGGACCTATTTTTGCTCGTCAGTTTACATTAGTGTTTGTGTATTTAATGTGTGGCCCAAGACAACTCTTCTTCTTCCAGGGTGGCCCAGAGACACCAAGAGTTCGGACGCCCCTGCTATAAACATAAATGTTATATTAGTAAATAATCATATTTCACAAATAATAGGAACCCACTTTATGGAACCAGAGTATCCCCCATATTTGGCAATAATTTGAAAAGCAATTCATTTAAATACTTGCTGCTACTATTACAATCTAATTTTATAAAATTATGAGATTTGAATGCTAGCAACATAATAATAGTCTCTTCTGATTGTAATGAGAACTGTTTGTAATTCATATAAACATCCTGAAATTATTCTATATTCCAGCAAAATGATTACTGTGGGATTCACTTTTTAAGATAACTAATTTATACTTTGACATTAGTTTAGCTGCACAGGTATTCTTGTATAAAATATTTAGTCACTGTGAAATTAGAAGTCCAAGAAGAAATTGTTTTCTTCTTTCATATTCTTTAGACAGTTTTTGACTCAGATAAAATACTTCAAAAGCGTAAGAGGAAAGAGCTTTCTCTATATTAATTCTAGTGTTTCCAGTGAAATCTTTTAAACACGCTTCAAAAATTTTCCTTTTCGCGGTTTGCATGCAACCAAGTAACAGACTATATGTAAGTAATTAACCTCAAAATCAGTAAGGATTGGATTGTAAATTTTTTAATATGTACTTTGTGATTTTTTTCTAGAATCTTTTGCTGCTACAGCACCATGGTTTTCTAGGCCTTTAATATCTCCCTAAAATTAAGGGAACACTTATTCCATGTTCTTTGCTATATAATGTGTCAAATTTTTGTGACTTTTTGGAAAACTGAGGTTATCGTGGTCTTCTCCGGGTCTGGGCTCCCTTTTCTGCTGCGTTATTTTAGATTTGAGACTGTTGTTCATTATATTTTCCCTGCTCTGCATCATGTTAAGCCAGGTAGGCAATTTATTCTTTCCTGTTTAAAGCTGTAAAAAAAAAAAAAATCAATCCCAGACAGTATTGCCGTATATAGAAGTCCTTACTGAATATTTTGTGATGGCAGGGAGACTTGCTTGAGAAAGGGCAAACATCTTAGGATGGAATGTGGAGAACGCCTGGCCCAGAGACCCTTCGACCCTTTCTAAGTACGGGAGTCAACCTCTAGCAATATTGCTGTCCCATTCTCTCCTCTCTCTTCAGTCTCATTTTCTGAGGCCCAAATCTCTTAATTTCAGACAATGAGGTGTTGAGTTACCTATTTTCTTTTTATTGGCTTCTATTGGCCCAGGCTTTCGTCTCCCCACTAGTAGTTTAGCCAGAGGCTCTCCTGAACAAAAATGTTGATGATGTCTCCTGAAGCCAGTCATCCTCTTGTATTAATAGTAGCAGGTATCAAGGTCAAATTCCATCCCCCTCGATATATTTTTTCATTGTTTCATGTAGAAATTATAGTACAGTGTTGAAAAAGAAACTGTGAAATCACCATCTCATCTTTTTTCTGACAATTAAGAAAAAGCGTCTGACATTTTACCATAAGTATGATGTTAGCTATAGTTTTTGTTCTTTTAAGAGTTTATCATCCCAAGGAAGGGCCAATTCATTCCTAATTTGCTGTTTGCTTTTTCATAAATGGATCTAGCATTTTAGTAATTGTTTTCCTGAAATCATTGAGAAGATCTGATAACTATTCCTGTTTAATTTGTTATTTTGTTAAATAACTTGAATAGATTTTTCTAACCCTAAATGATCCATGAACCCTTCAAGTACACTGTACACTGCTTACAATCGAGTGTAGCCCTGGCTGGTAGGAGCTTCACCCTGTGACTGAAAATTGTGGGTTTGTTTCTGGGTCCGGGTCCTATAATCCCCACTCCGGGCACATAGGGGAGGCAACCTATCAATGCTTCTCTCTAGCATTATGTTTCTCTGTTTAGCATTAATTTCTGTGTGTTTGCCCCCTCTCCCCCACCTCCTGCCGCCATAGAGGGAACCAATGCTTCTGGCACCGTTTGTGGTAAAGACTTTTCTTTCTCTGCTTAAGTGTTTTGCCGCCTTGGTCAAAAATTAAATGACTATATATGTGCAGGTCTTTGTATTTTTAATTTTGCTCCATTGCTCTGGTCATCTGTTTTTACATTGATCCCATACTAACTTGATTGCCGTAGTTTTTGCATAAGTCTTGTAGTCATTTGTACTTTACTTAAAGTCTAAGTTTAATCAGCTGCCTCTATCCTTCTCCTCCTGAACAGCACAAACCCTGTGAGAATGCTTGATTTCAATATCTTCATCTAATATTTGATGTTATATGGTTTCCTCTTGGTTTTATCCCCTCAAATAATCACTTCTTATTATTGCTTTTGGTTTTATTGTCAATACTTGTTTACATTTCTCAAGACAGAGCAGTTGCTTTGCTTACTCTTCACACCTTGCATCGAGGGACATCTCCAAGTTGGTGAACTGCAAACTGTCTATGTCTTCTTAGGTTTGAAATGCCTTTATGCTGCTTCATTCTTGAATGATAGTTAAACAAAGTATAGAATTCTATGTCATTTTCCCTGAGCATTTTGATTTTATTGTGTCACCTTTTTTGTCTACACTGTTGCTAAGGAGAAGTTTGTCATCCCTTATTTTGTACATAGTTCTGTCGGTTACTGTCTGATTACTTTAATAATTCGACACTCCCACCCCCTGCTATGTTGTGTCTGGACTTATTTTTTATCCATTTTGAAGACTTGATTTTTCAATCTGTTAATTCATGTCTTTCATCAAAACTAATTCTCAGGAACTTGTAAGAATTTATTTATGTAAATATATTATTATATATGAAATATATTTATAAAATCGACCCATACTTCCAAAAAATTATTTAATGAATGATGTCTTTCTTATTTTAACCTCTAAATCGTGCATTTTGTCTCTATCTTCCTGTCTAATTCTAGGATATTTCCTTTGGCCCATCCTTCCAGACTGTGATGTCTGTCTCTAGCTGCGTTCCAGCCAGTTCCTCGCCTAAGTGCGGTGTCAGCGGCCCATCTATCTCCGTGGGACCTTTCGACGTTTTCTGGCAGACTTCCAACTGCCAGTGTTTCATTTTTATTTCTGGATCAGCAGGCTGGAAAAGTTGGGAAATAAACACCGTTCCCACAAGCACACTTAAAATGACTCCCAAATTGCTATGTAAATACCCGGCCTCCCTGGCCCTCAGATGGGACGATTTTCAGGCTTGTGTGTTGCAGCACCTTTCAGTCAGTGGTCCTGCGTGTGATTGAGCTGAGTAGCCCGCGCCGGAAGCTGGCTTCAATAGCATGTCCTTTGCTGGCTGCCTTCTCCTGCTAGTATCACTTTTTTACTTTCTTGTAGTTCCGTGTATCAATACTTCTCTGATAGACTGCTAGCTCTCGCATTTTTGTCTGAGAGCCTGCTTCTGGGAAAACTCAAACTTAAGGCATCCAACCATAATTTTTCATTTTTAAAAATTCTATATGATTATTTTTCAACCTGCCTATTTTCCCCTTACTGTTCAATTTGTTCTTTATGGTTTCAGTTCCTTCTCTTATAGTTTTATTTTAGACTGTCTCAATTTACAGCCTCTTTTTGTTTGCAAGCTCAGGTTCAGCCAGGACTGCATGCTGTGTGAGTCAGTGTGCATGGTTTGCGAGCATCACTGAAGAGTGCTTGTTACTAAACAATGTCACCCAGTGGTTTTTTTTTTCTGAAGGTTTCAAATGCTTTCTATTTCTTCAGTCCTGCCATATTTTAATGGACACACAGTACTTTCACTTGGCATCAACTATGAGTTGGTTTTGAGATAATTCATTATTATACCAGCTTCGGTGACAGGGGACAGATTTCGTTCTATTCCAATTTGTGTTGCTATGTCCACATAGCCACACAGGAAGTGGCTCCAGCAGCTAATGCAGTATTGCCATATTTGTCATGAAAATCAGGTGTCTGTTCATGGTGGATCTGCCTTGCCCTTATTTGCTGAATACTTTGAACTGGGAGATGACTTAGTGTGTTTTTCACCAATGGAAACATCGCGAAGCTGAGGGCAGAACTGCAGCTTCTGGTTTGTCTCCAATGGTTTTATTTATTTAATTTTTAAATAAGTGCTTGTGATTGCTTATGCCAGGGTCCCAGGGGTTTCACTGATTTGGTACCCATTGTATGTTAATTTCTTAGCTTGGAACTCCTGCATCGTATCAGTGCTATAAACTGAATGTTTGTGTCCCCCTAAATTCATGCATTGAAATTCTAACCCCACCCCAGTGTGATGGTTTTTGGATGTTGGACCTTGCAGAAATAATTAAATTATAAGTGTGGAGCTCTCATGAATGATGTTAGTGCACTTATAAGAAAAGTCATGAGAGCTTGCTTTCTTACTTTCTTCATGACAAGAGGGCACAGAGAGAAGATAGCTATCTATGAACCAGGAGGGTAATTCTCATCAGCCACTGAACTTGCTGGCACCCTGATCTTGGACTTCCAGCCTCCAGAACTGTAAGAAATAAATGTCTGTCACTGAGTCACCCAGTCTATAGTAATTTTGTTACAGCATCATAAAATGACTAAGACAATGGGTAATAGAAATGTGGGCTCTTTATATATGGGTGGTCTTGGAATTCCGGTTTCTCACGAGACATTATCCACCAGATCTGTAGGCTGGTGAAAAACTTCTCTGCTGTGTCCCTCACTGGAAGAGTGGAGTTTTTCTGGCTCCTCTTTCATAGCATGGGCAGGTATATGCCAAGATCAACTGTAGCTACAGTATTGCAATACAAGGGTCACATCTCCTGTCATGGCACATAGAAGTCTTGTGGACTGGGCCTCATTTGGTGTCTGCTGTTTTTCTGAGTGTTTGTTTGTTTTTACTGCTCTGTTTGAAGTTCTTTCTTCCTCTCTGGCATTTTTGGAGTTACCCCTTTGTTCTTTCAAGTGTGTCTGAGTGCAATATCTCTGTTTGTTTGTAATGGTGATGGGAGAGGGGCATCTAAGGTCAGCTTGGTCACCCCATCAGCCGTGTTGTTGGAATCTTGCGATCCTCTATTTGAGAAACAGGTGCCATTGCAGCCACTGTGGAGTTATTTTCCATGGTGCCTTGTGCACAGCGATTGTGTAACCCACCCACCTGTGAAGCGCCCCAGTGGCTGTGGTTTTTTCAGTGTTCTAAGTCATACCATGCACACATAGAGAGAGGTACAGATTATAATGAGTGGGAAAAAAAAGAATGTGTTTAAAATCTCAGAATTTTAATGGAACAAAGGCATTTCACCATAAGGAGGAATTCCAGATATGCAAGTTAAAAGAAAAAGTTGTGAAGAAAAATTTTGCAAAAGCAAGCAGGGCACAATGATCTTTTCCAAAAGGGCTGTAGCTGATTGGTCTTTCTTTGTGGTTCTTACAGGTGAAAATACAATGAAAGATCAATTATATTTGACATATCTTTAACTGCATATCCACAGGATTTCCTTATAAATACAAACATCATTTTAAAAAATTGCATGAACATTTTTCATCTTGTATGAAACCACAAGCATACTGATTAATCCTTTGTAAGACTTTGTGAGCAAATGTATTCACTGTCTTTAAGTCCATAAATTTTTAGGGTTTTTTGTTCAGTGTTGTATTTTCTACTGTCAGATAACTTCAGACATTTTCAATTGATGTAATCATGACAATAGGTACTTAATAGAGTCTTCTGTTTATTCAATTAATGTATATATTTTAAATAATTATTTTCTAAAACACATTAAAAACTTAAAACTCAGCCATTTCTTTATATATTTTATGTTCATATTCTATTCTATACTGTATGTGCTAAAATTATTTTTAATCATCAGCCTGTTTTTGAAGTGAGTATACCTAAATTAATGACAGTGCTATTACTCCAGAACAGGATGGGTTCCAGGAAATCTTGTTAATAGTCTTCAATTACGAATTCCAGAGACTCAGGTATTGTTTCTCCCTAGACTATTGGAGATGTTTATCAGCCATGTTGAAGTAAATCTTGAAAAATACCAACAAGGGGTGCAGAACAATATTAAGTGTTAACAAATGGTACCGTTTCCTAGAATAGGGTAGATGAAATATGTCAAGCCTGAAGAGAGAAGCTAAGGAGCATGTATGAGTGGTACTCGACTGGAGTATCTCAGATCATTTCTGAATCTTCTCATCCACCATCCATTTCTCTAACTTTCCCACATCTCTGTCAAACAGATTGCAGTCTAGAGCTCAAAGTTCAACTACCCATTTTACAGAAAAGAAAACTAATGACATGCTGTTGTTTTATACTTCAGAATGGATTTTAGTGATCTCAGTATAGAAATGAAAAATAAATGAGAATTCGAGTGAACAATGGGTTTGAATTCCAGTTTTGCTTCTTACTACTCTATGAGCTTAACAAATTTAGCTTCTCCAAGACATGGCCATGGTGGATAGTGTCTACCTTTTTGGGTCAATGTAAGGATTAAATTAAATCATGAACATGAAGATATCACAATTACCTGGCATATAATATCAAGCATTTTTCTTTCCTTATTTTTACAACGTAGTCCTAGCTTTTGTATACATTTAGATATTACTATAAAATCTGTCCAAAAGAAATTTTTTATTCCCAATTTGTTCCCACAGACATTTAATAGGTAACTATTATCTGTCAGCCCATGCTACATGAGAGTACATAATACAGGGATAGACTGTGTCTGAAATTGATTTATCTCTGCTTAATGTGTTAGCCTTTATAAATGAACTTGTGTTTCCAGTGGGTTTGTATTGATTTACCCATAGTGTTTCACTTTGTCCTCCATGTGACCCAGGTCACATGTACTTCAGAGTGGACAAGACCAAAGTCAAAGCAGAGTCTCACTATGGAGTGAGCAAGGCCAGTGCCTCCTGGGTTGCCGGGGGTGAAGGCCATGAGGTCAGTTAGTGTACAGGCAGGGCATAATAATGGGCCAGGCTAAGGACTGAATTCTGATGCTATATTCTCACTTATGTTTAAAACATCAAAGCAAGCAAAAAACATGTTTAAGATGAGATATTTAAAAAAATGAGCAGCATAGGATAAAAATAACCCATTATCTGGATGAAAAGCAACTTTTCAAGGAAGGGAAAATGAGAAGTCTATACGGAAGAAAGTTTAACCTTGTGTGTGATGGGTAAAAATGTTGTGTGTGGCCAAAGACCGATAGATGGAACCTTCAAAAGTGGAAGTTGAATGGGAAGTTATTGTTTAATGGGAAAAGAGTTTCTGTGTGGGATGATGAACCAGTCCTGGAAATGGATAGCTGTGATGCCACAGCAGTATGACTGTACCTAATGCCACTCAATTTTGTGCACTTAAAAAGGGTTAAAATGGTAAAATTTATGTTATCTCTTTTGCCACAATAATACATACATACATACATACATACATACACACGTACATAATACAAACAATGGAAATATAGTTCCCCCCAAAAAGTGGAAGTTGGCTAGTTGATTCTAGGAGTTCTCCAGGAAAACACTCCACTTCCTTATTTCTATGGCTAAATTGCTATGGCACTGCACTTCTTTTATTTAAACATGTGAATCTGCACGTGAATGTATATTTATGCTTCGTGTGGCCTTCCCTACTTAAGAGAAATCAGGAGCTTTGTATATAACATATTGTTATGCAGAGAGATAATGATGCATTTTCTGACTCAAAGTCATTCTCTAATAATCTTACAGCACTTCATATTTTTCAAAGTGCTTTTATATCAACTATTTCAATGGATCTGCAGAACCCAGAAGGCATTACATTTGTTTTACAGATTTGAGAAAATGGAAATGTATAGAGATTAAGGCTTCACTATAGTCTTAGTATCATCAGCAGAACTAGAACCTGGGCAACCTGGGTACTGAGTTAACATTCTTTGGGCACATGACGATTGGACTTTCATTTTACAGATACACGGAAAGAGTGAAAGAACCATGTTCAATTACACTGATGTTTGCTTTTTCTGGAAGTAAGCAGTTTCAATTACCACACCAAGATCATTGAAACTTTTACTTCCCATCCAAAGGTTTTGATATAGTCATACCCTGAATAAAAAAAAATAATAATTTAAGACAAATGTTGGATCAAAATAATTTCAAACCAGGCCATACTTGTCGTTATAGCTAGTAAATGCAGAAGTATAGTCTGAAAAGCTAGGTATTGCGGGGTTAATCAGTCTTAAAGCAACTTTACCTAAACGTGCCACCCAATCAGGGCATTCAGCTTCCATTTCTGTAAAAAGAGATGGAAAGTTAAATATGTCCTGATTCACGTGCTACAGTATATGTAAGTGCAAAAAATACAGCGGAATTTTTGAAATAACTTTGTTGGGTAGAGAAACTGAATGATGCCAGAGACAAGATTGCACACACAGACACGTTTGCTTTTTCGCCTTGAGTAGAAGCTAGAGAAGAGCAGCGAACTGGGCTTCACATTTCTAAGGAACAAAGCAAAGCAGGAGCCTGCTTAATTTCCAGATTTTATCCATAAGACGAAAACCTGTAAAACATTTCTCCTGTAGATGCACATAAAGAGGACATGGTATGATGCAGTGACAAATGTCCTCGGCAACATGGTTACAGTAGACACAAAAATAGTTCTCATGTCTGTGGTCTTGGAACCCTTTGGTAGAGACTGATGAATAATGCCACTGCAACAGGTCACTGAGAATCTGTTCCAAAGTTTCAATTTCACATATAGTAAAAATAATGGAAATATAATACAACTTGAGTTCAAATTCATTTTCAAAGTATATCTAAAATACTTAAAGAGTTTATAATAAACTTTATCAATGCCAACTATATGCAGATTAAATACTGGTGTATATCAGAATCAGAAAAGGGGGCCAGGGAGAAGCAATAACTCTACCAAATAAAATATAACACAAAGGGTGGGATATTCTTGTTTCCAGGTTTACCCTTAGGCAAATATGGTTTAGGGGAAAAGGTTATGGTCGATTTGATGGCAGTAGAATTAGATGGACAAAGAGGCAGGTAAAATGTGAAAGTATTTAGATAATGAGTGATATCAAAGAAGAGGAAAGCTTTTAATTTCCTTCCTCAGGCTCTCACCAAGACTTATTAATTCCCTTATGAAATCAGTGACTTAGTTGAAGTTACAGAGTTTAGAAGGGGTGGATCTATCATATTAGATACAAGATATAGGTGCCTCTTAAATCTTGACAGATTGGAGTGATGAGATAATTCTGGCAAGATCAAAGTCATCAGAGTTGAAATAAAGCCATATGTTTTTGATGTGGTAGGAGGGAAAATACTGTCCTGATATTTTCCCAGCCTTTTTTTGCACCATTGTTCTAATTAAACAAATGTTGAGTGCCCGTTGTGTGCCAGGCGCTGTGCTAGGCACTAGAAATGCAATTACGAATGAGGCACAGGACCTCATAGGAAAAACATGTATAGACGATACCAAGCAATGTGTAAGTGTTGGAAGAGAGATGTGAATTGGGTACAGTGGTTGTATGAAGCATGGGGATCGTTCAATTCCTTCAATGTTGAAGATCAGGGAAGGGTCCAAAATAAAAGGGAACCCAGGATAAAGGATAGATCTTTAGTAGTCCTAGGCCTTGGGGAGGGTCAGAGAGTAAGATTAATGCAGATAGAGAAGGACACAGGAGAGGCATATTCAGGGAGCTGTGGGTTTTTTAGTGTGAATGCAGATATCTCTCTGTGGGGAGGAGAGATGATAGGAAATGATGTGACAGAGGCAGATAAAGCTAGATTGTAGAGGAAACTGAGTTTACACTCTGGAAATGGAGGCAGCAATTGATAAGTTTCTTTTTTCTTACGCAAAGGAATAATGTGGTCAAATGGTATTTTTATGAAGGTCATTCTGGTAACAGTGGTTCAAATTGTTTGGACGTGATGCTGGGTGATACTGGATGAGGGGGCCATTTTTTTTTAGATCAAGGGGCCAGCCAATTGCATTCTGTGTAGGGATTCTCTTACTGGCTTGCAGGTGGCCGCCTTCCTGTGCTATCTTCAAATGCCTGTCCTCTGTGAGCATGTGGAGAGAGGACCTTACCCTTTTGACCTCATACAACCTCAATTACTTCCTTAGTGGTCCCATCTCCAAATTCAGCCACCCTAGAGGGTAGGGCTTCAACATATGAACTTTGGGGAGATGCCAACATTTGGTTTGTAACAGACTATTACTGTTGGTCAGTTAAAAGATGAGGAGAGCATGAACTGAGGTAGTAGGCATGAGGCAGGAGGGGAAGGATGACAGAGATGCTAAGGAAATAAAATAGACAGTTCTTTGTGACTATCCAGATGTTTAGGTATGGAGTAAGGGGAGAGAGAGAACGTTTGGGTAACTCTCACATATTTTTGTCGTTATTATTCCCTTTACTGGCATATTAGTCAAGGTTTTCTAGAGAAACAGAATATATTAGTTGAACATACTATTGGTTCCATTTCTCTGGAGAACTCTGATTTTATATACATTATATATATAATTTCTCAGGGGAACTCCTCAGACTCCACAATCACCTGAATCATCTGGGAACTTGCATGATCTGCCAATTGCGAGCTGGAGAACCAAGAAAGCCAGTTGTGTAATTCAGCCCGAATCCGAAGTTCAGAGAAGCAGGAGAACTGATGTCTGAGCACAGGAGAAGATGGGTGTCCCAGCTCAGCAGAGAGCAAACTCACTCTTCCTCTGCCTTTTTGTTCTCCTTAGACTCTCAACATGTTGGATGATGCCCACCCACATTGGTGAGGGCAGCTTGCTTTACTCAAATGCCAGTCAGTTCCAGAAACATCTGCAGACACACCTGGAAATAATGTTTTACCAGCTATATCTGGGTATCCCTTAGGCCAGTAAAGTTGACACAAAATTAAGCATCACAACTGATGGTTGTGATGGTAGTACTGCTAATGAGAATAAGGATTATGGGGGAGAGATTCTGATTTTGAGAAAAAGCTGGTAAAATTAGTTTAGGATATGTTAAGTGTGAAGTATCTGTGGGACCTGTGGGTAAAAATGTTCACTGAGCCACTAGATTTATAGGTATTTGGTTCAGACAAGAATAACCTGGGTTGGAGGTACAGAGATGGTGGCCATCAGCCCTCAGAGCTGTATGTTAGGTTGGCATGGACAGGCAGGCATAGAACGAGAGAATAGGACCAATGATTGACCTGTGACAAGAAACTGGGCAGGGGGACACCAGAAACAAAACAAACAAGCAAACAAACAAACAAACAGAAAACCCTTGTTAAATGTCTTATTATTTTGTTTGACATTTAGGAGAAAAAATAGAAACACTTTTAGTTTGATAATTTATATTTTTCTCATCAGACTCTCACCTTTATTCTTGGTAATTTTGTATGAGTACATCCCCACCTCTATTGCTGACTCAAAGTGATGGTTTTGCTAATAAAAGAGAATCTTCTAGAAGGTGCTGTAATGAGTAAAGGATTGTACTTAGCTGTGAATTTAGCCTCTGTAACTCCAGCTGTGGAATGAAGTCATTTATTACAGGGAAAAATTGCTGGCTCTGAAGAAGAAGACAAATGGCTGCTTCTTTGCCCTGGTTTAAATAGGACGATGGCTCTCGCACTGTTCCTTAAAGGCAAGGGTGTGCTCTGTGGAGGCTACTGGAGGGCATTTATGAGGCCTGCGGTGTTCTGGGCTGTTATGAGGACCAAGTGGTTCCTCTTACAGGTGGGATGGGCTGTTATAAAAATTCCTGGTTGCTAGAAAGCATTATGCTAAGTGAAATAAGCCAGGTGGTGAAAAATAAATACCATATGATCTCACCTTTAATAGGAACCTAATCAACAAAACAAACAAACAAGCAAAATATAACCAAAGACACTGAAATTGAGAACAGGCTGACAGTGACCAGGGGGGAAAGGGGAGGGACTTTCGGGGGGGGGAAAGGGGGAAGGGTTTACAGGAAGAAGCATAAAGGACACATGGACAAAAACAAGGGAGGGGTGGAAATGGGAGGGAGGTGGAGAGGGCTGGGGGAGGGGGTGGGCTGTGATGGGATAAAAGGCAGAAAACTGTACTTGAACAACAATTAAAGTAAAAAAAAAAGAATTCCTGCTTGTGCTCTGCATAAAAAGATCAGTCACTAGTCCTTTTTATGAGGGTCGAGCTTACCAGCAAATAAAAAGCAAACTAAATGAATAATGAGAGAAGAAAAGACTACAAAAGCAAAGAAAATCTCTTATGAGCTAACGTAAACCAAATTGGAAAATGAATATCAAAACTGAGTGTTTAGAGCCTAGTATCCCAAAGCAGGTGATAACCCACGCAAAGTAAAAGACGGCTTACTCCAAATGATGGGAGAGAAATGTAATCAGTGTTACCACTGATATACAGGGCAATAAAATAGAAAGCATGGGGTAGAAAGGTGATTGAGGAAAAAGCCAACTTGTTTATACCTCATGCTTAAAATATTTAAAAATATTTTATTGATTTTATAGAGAGAGGAAGGGAGAGAGACAGAAATATTGATTTGTTGTTCCACTCGTTTATGCATTCATTGGTTGATTCTGTATGTGCCCTGACTGGATATCAAACCTGAAACCTTGGTGTATGGGGACGTCGCTCTAACCAATTGAGCTACTGGGCCAAGGCACCCATTATACTTTTTTATTTTTTTAAAAAGAAATTTTTATTTATTCATTTTTTAGAGAGAGAGGGAGGGAGGGAGAAAGAGAAGAAGAGAAATATCGATGTTTGAAAGAAACACAGACCTGCTGCTTCTCGCAGGCTTCCAACCAGGGACAGGGCTTGCAACCCAGGCCTGTGCTCTGACTGGGAATTGAACCATCAGCCTTTCGGTTTGCAGTCTGGTGCTCAATCCACTGAGCCACACCAGGCAGGGCCCTTATGCTTTTTGATCGTATTTATTAGCGATAGGCTTCCTGGATTGAGTAAGTCAAAGGTATAATAAAAATGACTCTCTGAGAAACTTCTAAGACTAGGATGGTGTTGATTTTTTTTTCTTTTTTAGACTAAAAGGAGAAAGTCTAATTATACCCTTCTCAACAAAGCAAAATATTCATCAGTTTTATTCTTGTTTAAAAATGTTATCATCTCAAATAAGTATTTCCACAGAAAATAAAAGGCAATGGCAAAGTTACATGAATTTGGAACACAAAAATATCGCAAAATTAATTTTCCATTACATTTTACTGCCTTTCAGTTAAAGATTTTATCTAAGATAGCTGTAAGGGATAAGTGTTATGAAAGAGAAAATCAGAAGTTAAAACCAAAAATTATGCCATTCGACACAGACCCAAATCAGACTCCCCCCTTGAAGTTGAAAATATCCTTGTTTGTATAATAGGGTAATTGTCCAAGAACGTAAATTGTAATAAGAAGTTGTGAGATACAGTTTGCTAAAAAAGTACCATTCATCTAATTAACACAGAAGGTTTCAGAGAAAACTATAATGGATGGAACTCTGATTTCACAGGGGAGGCTACATTATATCGGCAAAAATGGAGGACGGTGACATGATAGCGACGGGGTGAGCACAGGCAGAATGCGCAAAGGTGCTGGGCAAGCGGAAGGGAAGGGGATAAGCCTCAACCCAGAGAAATGTTTAAATTTGTTTTTAAAAGGTATGCTGTTTTCAAATCTTCTAGAATAACAACATGGAAATGATCTTTTGTTCAAATGGGAAGAAAGAATGTAAGGAGTAGCAATGCGTTAAGAAATGGGAGTACCCTGGCTGGGTGGCTCAGGTGGTGGGAGCGTCATCCCGCACACCATAAGGTTGCAGGTGGGAGCCTTGGTGGGGGCATTTATGGGGGGCAACAACCCATGTGTCTGTCTCACACTGATGTTTTTCTCTCTCTCTCTCCCTTCCTCTCTAAAACATACATCCTTAGGTGAGGATTGAAAAAGAAGGAAATGCAAGTAGAGGCTGATGGATGGCCTTGGAGAGACTGCCAGCGGAATTCGGGGACTCTTTGTCACTGAGATAGAGAAGTGCTGCCTGTGACACGTGACAGTTCAGTGACGTGACAGATTTATACCAGTGTGTCTCCAAATGTAAGGCAAGAGATTTCCACCAAAATTATCCTCCAGCAAAGGGTTTGCCTTACACAGAAGTCCCTAAGATAAAATCTCTGGATTTTTCAGTTACTTTTCAAATGACAAACTATATTTAAGGAAGCCACATTTGCCTCAATCTTTGGGCTTCAAGCTAATTTCAAATGCTTATAGAAGTTGCCTGACAAACCAGAAATAAAAGAGGCTAAAAATATTTTATAGGATTTTAAAAAAGAATTTGTTGCCTTAGAATATGATTTCATAATCATCAAATTTTGCTGTCTTGGTAAACACAATTTTTCTTCAAGGTAAATCAGGTGTGGCGCTGCAGCTGGCTCAACTCCTCATTCTGCAGGAGGGGGGTGCCTTCAATGCCGTGTGAACGGCTGTTTGTGAGTTGGGGTAAAATGTCCCGGGGCAGTGTCTGTGAGCTCAAGAAGGGCTGTGTTTTAAATAATTTAAATAGAAATAAAGATGATAGGCTCTGATAAATGGAGATAAATGAACTACATGGGGTTGGAGATGACAAAGATGTGTGTGAAAACAAAATTGTTTCATGAACTGTGAATGGCCAAAAAAAAAAAGTATTTGTAAATTGCTTTTTCTAAGCTTTTTAATGTGACTGAAATATGCAACCACATTAAATAAGCAGACATATGAACGAAAACTGTATCTATTTAAGTTGGCAGAAAACTTTTAAATAATCTTCTTATTTGGAAAATGGGGGATTACCTCTATTATTCTGTGATATACAGTACAGAGAGCAGAGAGAGTTCCTCAGACTCCACTGTAGCCTGGATGGAACACCATACATTGGGCCCAATACATTAGACTTCTTGCTCTTTCTGAACCTTGTAATGGCCTAATATATTTTGACATGAAGACTGAAGTGCTGTTGATTAGGAAATCTAGTTTCTTGTATAACTTCTACAGCACAACAGTTTTCTCTTGGGAGTTTGAGTAGCTTTTGTTTTCAAGGCCTATCCTTCTTAAGGAAGATTATTTCCTGAAGTTTCAATCTTCTATAACTGAGACCAAAATGAAATTTACCATCTACTGCTTTACAATTTTAACTTTCTTTACATTTACTAGATATAAACATTTGCTGTTTTCATTATTGTCAGGCTTAAATGCTAAACACTTCAATGTTTGATGATGTTTTATCCATATAATCCTGTGATGTCGGTAGTGTTATGTTATTCCGCAGGTGGTAACTAAAGTCAAAAAGGTGAAGTGACTTGATCAGGTGATATAGAACAAGCTGGTGATTCCAAAATGCACATTCTTCATAAAAAAATTCCACCACCTCCTAGGGGCAGGTGATGGAACTGAGGAGGGACCTAGTCTAACCGGTGCACTCTGGAAGCACTTCCTACTGAACATGATGTTGTGGAAGGGTTTGAAAAAGTACAACTTAGGAATAGGAAAAGGTGTGAGAGATGTCGTTAGAGAGGAGTGTGAGTAAAGGCCCACGAACCGGAGACCACATTACTATAAGCATTTACTGTTACCGGGGTGTAGAGACTCAGTCAGACTGATGGGAAATACGGACTGAGAGGGAGGAGGGGGACTTCATGTAGGTAGAAGGCCCTATATGGGTGTAGGTTATGGAGATTGAAGTTTACCCCAGGAAATGGAAGTAATTAGAAACAATAACAGTAGCAACAATAAGAGTACAAATAAAACCAATAAACCATAGGGTTTAGAAATAAAACAGGATATCTTTTGATAATGGATATCAAAAAGATGAGCTGTTAGTTATACTTAATATTTTTGCAATATATTGATTATTCCTTGGATATTAAGAAAAAAAACCATTTCCCAACAAACAAGTCTCCTGAGTAATGTTTCTGACCAGGGAAACTATTAGGGAAACTATGAAGGATTTGGAATGGAATGGTAGCCATTATCATGTACATCCCCCAGATTAAGGACTTTATTCTGTACTCATTTAATTCCCATAACAGCCCCATGAAATAGGTGACGACTTCTCAGTTTTATTAGGTACGTAAAACCAATAAAAAACTTTACCAAAAGTGAAGTGACTTCTCCAGAGAAATCTAGTTTAAAATGTAGTGTGGTACAACAGACAAGTCTTGCCAAGAATGTGAAGAAAAGGGAACGCTCATGCACTGTTGGTGGGATTGCAAACTGGTGTAGCCATGATGGAAACCAGTGTGGAGATTCTTCAAAAAATTAAAAAATAGAAGTACCTAATGACCCTGTAATTCCACATCTGGGCATTTATTTGAAGAAATCCAAATCACTAATTTGAAATGATATATACAGCCCTATGTTTAGTACAATGTTACTTATAATAATCAAGATATGAAAGCAATCTAAGTGTTCATCAATAGACAGTTGGATAAAGAAGATGTGGTTCATATATACAATGGAATATTACTCAGCCATAAAAAAAGAATAAAATCTTACTCTTTGTGATAACATGGGTGCACCTGAAGGGTGTTATGCTAATTGAAAATGGGTGCATGTGATAACATGGGTGCACCTAAAGGGTGTTATGCTAACTGAAATAAGTCAGACAGAGACAAATACCATATGATTTCATTTATATGTGGAATCTAAAGAACAAAATCAATGAACAAACAAAACAGAAACAGACTCACAGATATAAAGCACAAACTGATGATGGCGGGTTTGGGGGCTGGGTGAAAAAGGTGAAGAGATTAAGTGTTGGGAACTGCCCTGCCTGGTTTCAGGAGCTGTAACCCCCCATGGCTAAGGCTGAGTGAGCAGCCTTCTGACCAGAAAGCCATTAAGGAGACAAAGCTTATCTCCCTGGCAGGAGCACCATTTCTGCTCCTCTTTTCATAACTGGCCCCCAATGCTTGATCAGTTAGCCAATGATAGGTAAGATTCCCCAAGGGGGGAACAACCTAAGACAGGCATGATCACATGGGAAGGCTCTTAGGGAAGGACTTGGGGGGCTGTGGAAAAAGGGGGAGATGGACCCTCACCCCTTGGCTTTGACAAAGCCTGAGTCCTCATTCTGCATATGAGAAGTCTCCTATCTCTTGGCTGCCTTACTTCTCCTGCCTGACTTAATCCTAAAACAATGACAGAGGGCAGTGCAGCCCAGTGCTGGAAAGGGTGGGTTCCCTGGGTGATCAGGCCTGAGAAAGAATACAGAAACTCCTGTGAAACCCGCTTTGCTAAGTATGTTCTTAATTAAATGATAAAGGTCTGGGCAGGAAATGAGTTTGGTTCCCAAAAAGTTTTGTAGCCCTTTAGCTAACAGACTCTGACTCAGAATAGGCCCTCAGAGTTCTTTGTATGTTATCTATTGTTTGATCCTTACTGCCTGGCAATGAACTTTACCTGTATTCCTGGACAAATTAAAAGCCAATAAAAACCTTGTGAAGGAAGGATCAGGGTGCTCTCCTTTGAGAGAGTGACCAGGCCACTCCGAGGTACCCTCGGAGGGTAGCCGTGCCATCCCTATTCCTCCACAGGACTCGCTAGTCTGTGTGTATTTCTCTCGTATCTCGAGCATTTGCAGCAGCCGAGGATACTGCTGGCTGGTATCTGCCGCAATTAAGTACAAATTGGTAGTCACAGAATAGTCATGGGGATGTAAAGTACAGCATAGGAACTATAGTCAATAATATTGTAATAACTATTTATGGTGTCAGGGATCACCTTGTAGAGTTATATAAATGTCTAAACACTATACTGTGATGTGGACACCAGCCTGTAGTGTCCGTGGCATTATGGATGAGATAAGACAAATTCACATGGACTACCAAGTCCTGTAGAGTAAAGAGATGGCATTGCCACTCTCTCAAGGGGAGAGAGTCCCGACCCTTTCCTTGACAAGCTTTTATTGGGTTCAATTTGCACAGGAATACAGGGTATATACATAAAGCTCATCAATCATTGTCAGACAGAAATGATTAAAGAATAGACAACATTCAAAGAACTCTGAGGGCTTATTCTGAGTCAGGGTCAGATAGTTAAAGGGCCATAAAAGTTTGGGGAACAAACTCACTTCTTGCTTGGACCCTTATCATTTAAATTGAGGGTATTAACAAAGCAGATTTCACAGGATTTTATTCATTCTTTCTTCGGCCTGATCGCCCCAGGGAACCCACCCTTTCCAGGACAGGGCTGCACCCACCTCTAGCATTGTTTCAGGCTTAAGTCAGGCAGGGGAAGTAAGGCAGCCAAGAGATTAGGAGACTTCATGCAGACAGAATGAGGACTCAGGCTTTGTCAAAGCTGAGGGGCAAGGGTTCATCACCCCCTTTCTCTATAGCTTCCCCCAAGTGCTTCCCTGAGGGCTCCTTTGCGACCATGCCTGTCTTAGGTTGTCCCTCCCTTGAGGAATCTTACCCAACTTTGTCTAACCAGTCATCTGCCCAGGGCCAAGCAGGGTGAGATGAAAGGGGGGCTGAGGTGGTGCCCCTACAAGGAAGATAAGCTTTGTCTCCTTAGTGGCTTATGGTTCCAAGGTCTTTTTACTCAGCCTCAGCCATGGGAGATTACAGCTTCTGAAACCAGGCAGAGTGGTTCCCACCAATACCGTACACCTGAAACTAATATAAAATAATATTGAATGTCAACTGTAATTTTACTTATAAAAAGTAGTATGACAAAGATTCATTGAGTTTCAGGTGTTGGTTAAAGAGGCTCTAAAAATTGGGAAGGCAATGAAAAAATCGGGAGGTGTTAAGTGTGGGCAGATGCAGATATAAGAATGAAGTATATCAGGGAGGGGTTTATAGTATCAAAGTTAAAGGACACATGGATAAAAGCTAGGGGGAGGGTGGTAATGGGAGGGAGGTAGGGAGGGGGGTGGGAGGGTTGAATGGGAGTAAGCGGGAGAAAACTGTACTTGAACATTCGTTTAAATAAAAAAAAAAGAATGAAGTATATCAGACTCCACAAAATCCTACCCCTTTTTTAATAATTTGTTGGTAGGCTATTTTTTTTAATAAGAAGATAAACTAATCTTTCACAAAGAAAACAATTGAACCAGCACAGTACCATTAAACTTGAAATCCAGCTAGAAAATACAATGGGAAGTTCATGTGGGCTACTGCATAAACTTCCCAACATCTAAAACCCATAAGGAAACCAGAGATATAGCTATGAAGCATAAAAGACTGACGAGTATCTCAACAAGTGAGAATTAGAAAACTGTGATTACAAACATCCCTAAAATCTCAGTGCCTTGTGACAAGAGAGGGTTTTTGTTGTTGTTGTTGTCGGGGTTTTTTTGCTCCCACTAAGGGACCACTGAGGTTTGGCTGGGGGGCTCACTCTGGTACCCAGACTAAATCAGCAACCCTATCCAGCACTGTAGCAGATGGAAAGGGAGCACATGAAATCACACACTGGCTCTTAAAGCTTCCACATGGAAGAGACATATAATTTCTGCTCACGTTTCATTGGCCAGAATAAATCACTTGGCCACATCTGATTCAAGGAGGAGTAGGGAATTGCATTCCAACCACGAACCCAGAGGGAGAACAACAAAAATTTGGGGACAACATGACAGACTACCACAGTGAGATCTTATGAAAAGCAGCAGCGAAAGCAGCATAAGAAAGGGCAAGTTCTGAAGCTAGGGCTTGCATTAGGAGCTTATAATTAGGTGGAGGCTTGATGACTTATTCATAATGGTAACTAAGATGAGAGTAAAATTTAATATATAATTTCATAAAAAGTGTTGCAATAGTAGGTCGATTTATGCTGTGAGAAGTTTGGTGAAAAGCACTGTAGGATCCCTCACTGGAATTAGTACTGACGAGGTCGCACTGAGACTTTGTAGGGGACGTGTTGTTTATCATCCTTCTTCTTCTCATCCGAGGCTCAGTCAAAGCACATTATGTTGCTTCTCACTCATTTTAGGTGATTCTAATAGTATTTCCAGTTTCATTGCTGTCTGCTGCATTGGGCTTAAGGAACCTCTTTTGTTATGAATTTATGTACAAAAATTTCACACATGAGATATGATTCCGCATATCATTGCTTCTCAATGCAGTAAAATATCTAACTTTAAACTATTTCATAGAAAATGAACTAGATAAGGCAAACATTTTTCATTACTGAAATAACCTCTTTTCCAAGGAACATCTGATCTTGTAACTAAATTCTCCAAATAGAACAGATTCCTCCCTTTACAAAGCACATATAGGAGAGGTTTCTTAGGTTGAGTTTCCCCAGAAGCTGATCCTGAGACCAGTAATGGAAGGCAAGTACCATTGTCTATTTGGGATATGACCCCAGAAGGCACAGGAAGGAGAGTGAGACAGGTAAGGAAGAAGCCAACGCAGGGTTCATAGAGAGCGGGTTACTGCTGTAGGCAACCGAGGCTCTAAGCTGGGGACCTCTGAGAGACAGTGTAGAATACAACTTAACACAAGCATATTTGCTTTTTATCATATGCTCAGTTCTGCACCTCCACAGTAAGGAGAGTAGTAGCACTCTTGCCTTTAATTTGTGTGTGTGTGTGGGGGGGAGCAACATCTCTGAGGTGCAGTATGAACTATGCCTCTGTAATCCTACTACCTCCAGGTGAGAAAGCTGGGGTAATTTTAAACCCACTCCCCTCCTCGACTCCTTGAGGGCTGCTCTGAGAGCCATTAACTAACGGGCGCTTTCAGCCCTCACCCCACAGGCAAAGTGGGGTCTGGCTGGCCAAAGAAGCCCTTGACCAGAGAAGCAGAGAAGGGAGAGACTTGCAGTGAGATGCCACTGGACCACCAGTAGGAATGACAGGGGACTAAAAGTTCCAACATTGTCAGTACAGAGAGGATACGTGGGTTTCTAAGTCTATTTGCTCTGATATACCGGTCTTTGAGCCTAGATGTTAACTTTTAAAGAAATATTAAAAATATGGTGGCATCTGAGAAAAGATGGCGTCTTTTTAAAAAAGTGACAGTGGCTACGTCATACACAGAGTGGCCCAAGAGTAGAGAGTAGGGGAGCTCTGACCAGTCAAAGGCCAAGAGTCTTGGGAGAAGGACATTGTTCACAAGCAGGCTGGGAAAGGGAGAGTAGGGGAGCTCTGACCAGTCAAAGGCCAAGAGTCTTGGGAGAAGGACATTGTTCACAAGCAGGCTGGGAAAGGGAGATGCCGGAACAGCTGGCAGGTGTGTTTCATAAAGCAGGGAGAAGGACTTCTTAAAGTCATGAGGACTTCTCACTGAGCAAATGGTCCTTACTCCTCATTCCCTGGGAAAAGAGAAACAAGCTGCAGATATTTTCAAAGGTCTGATGTTTTAAGATTCAATTCGTACACTGTAACAAGTAATGGGGTATTGGGGATTAGAAGTCAGCAACTTTTAGTCTATTTATTTTCCGGAGGTAACAGAATATAATTGTCTAGAAATCATAAAAAGTACTTAGTTTTCATTATTTTCCAAGCAGACCCCTGAGGGCAGGGGAAAGTAAGGGTTTGTTTGGGGGAGGGTAGAGTTCTCCTAAAAAGAGAATTCTGGAAGTCATCATAACATAATTAAACAAAGAGGAATATGTGCCAGAGAAGAGTGGGTGGGGGCTGTTTTCTCTTTGTGGTTGGTTGTGGTGCGTTCAAGATCCCTAACCTAAGATGAGGCTTCTGGTCTCCCAGTAGGCAAGTAGCTGCTCAGGAAACCCAGAGCTCCGGGAAGACAGGCGCAGGTGTCTCTGTCCTGCAGGTAAGGAGGACCTTGCATCCGGAGGCCGGCTAGGCGGGACCGGAATCCTAACTCCGCGGCCTAGTGGCTGCTGGCTGGGATCGGAGGGCAGGACGCTCGCGCAGGAACCCGGCCCGACGGGCGGGGCTCCCACGGGCGCTAGCTGCCGCATTCAACCTCACGCGCTGGCCGAAACCGCCGCCCCGCTCCTTCCCTACACCCGCTTCTGTTTGCCGCCTATTTCCTCCCATCCCACTGCCCAGCGCTGCACGAGTCCAAACTAAAGAATTAACTCGTTTCGTTCTCTTAGGGGAGCGGGAACGCGCGTGGTTCCCTCCCCATGCACCATGGGTCGACCTGAGCGCGGGGGCCCGGACACGCGGCGCGAGGAGGGGAGCTCCTCGTCCAGGAGAGTCCCGGGAAGCGAGCATCTCTCGTCCGGGGAGGGGATGCGTTTGTCCCAGATCCTTCTTCTCGTTCCCGCGCCGCGCGCTCTCACTCTGGGGGAAGTTGGTTGCAAAGTTTCTGAATGAGGTGTGGGCTCTTTGCAAGAGGAGGTCTGGTGCGGGCGCGGGAGGCGAGGACAGAAGCGCTTCTCGCGGCTTCTTTGTTCTGCTTTAGGGGACAGACCTGGCCAGGAGTGGTCAGGAGAGTGAGGGGACCTCCAGCCGCGACATTCCGGACCCAGCAGGGGCTCTTTGCTTCCTCCCCACCTCCTCCTTCAGGCATCTCCCCCTCCCCCACCCCCACCCCATCCCCGGCACTGCTCCCAAGGCCACAAGCCTCGTTCCTTTACCCAAACCCATTATTTCCAAACTTCACTATCCCACTGAGGTCCCACGTCTAGGATGGAGAGAGAGGGTGGAGGCGATGGTGCGCTCTGGAGTACCTCCTGGAGGACGGGTGTTTGCTTTGGAAAGTTTGGGGGGTTTTGTGTGCTCTACAAACTTCTGCCTCCGTGGGCCCCATTCTCTCCCATTTCCCCACCTCTTGGCTTTCCTGCTGTTCAGTTCTAGTGAGATCTATAAGAAAAATTAGCACTGCTCTGAGTCACTCAGAAAGCCAACGCTGTGGGCCGCACTTGGGATGAGGGTCTTAAGGTCTAGTCATGGGGGAGGCGAGGATGGGGTCCCCAGTTCTGGAGTTCCAGGAACAACTGTTGGAGGACCTGAGGAAGGTCCGTAGCTGTTCCTGGTCTGGACACCTGATTTATCAGGTGGTGAGGAAGGGGGTGGAAAGAGGGGATGCTCAGCTCAGACCATCCGCGCGGAGTGGTACAGGATGGGAGACGGCCAGGGACCCCGAGTCAGATTTTGGGGGCAAGAAAAAGGCAGTGGCGTAGGAAAAGAAACAGGCGAGGAGATCTTGGCTCCAAGGTCAGAGGAAGCGCGGCCACCTAGAGCCCTGCCGTCGCGGATTGTGGTTCAGGCAAGCTCTGGGTCTGAGAGGTGGGCTCTGGGTCCAGGTGGGGATCCGCCCTGGAGTCCCTGGACCAAGTTGCGCTGCGCCGGCAGCAACAGGTACCCTGGAGCTGGGCTTTGTCCTGAGGATTAGAGGGCTCTCCCAAGGGACGGTGTAGTGGGGTGGGCCGGGGAGGAGTTTTGCAACACTTGGAGCCCCTCTGAGTTGTTTTGGTGTGTTGGGTGGAGGGGTAAATCCGGGTCGAGGAACAAGGATGGAGAGCCAGGGTGCGCCCCACCTCTGATTGTGTAACCCGTCTGTATCTTCTGGGGTTGACCCTCTGCCCTTCACATTTTGTCTTCTGGGATGATGAAAAACTGAGGGAAACTCAATGCCAAAGTGGATTGTTCACGTTGATTGGCAGGGAAAGTGCGAACAAAGAGGCGCATCTCCCGGAAACAATGATTTTGGAGATTCCCCCCCGCAGACGTGAGCGGGTCGGGGAGGAGGCCGTCTGGAGGGAGGGGACCAGAACCGGCATCTCCGGGGGAAGTTGGAGCGAGGTGGTGGGAGGACTGGGTCGGGTCGGGTGGCGGGGAGCTGGGACTGAGCTGCCCGGCGTCTCGCCTCGGAGGATCGCGAGCGGGGCGGGAGATGCGGGGAGGGAGGGGGCGAGGAGGGAGGGAGGGGGAGGGGAGAGGAAGAAGGGGTGAGAGGGAGAACCTGCTGCTGCTCGCCGCCTCTTTGTCTGCTCCGGGACTGGGAACAAAGGGGGGAACTCTGATGAACTCTCCTCCCCTCGCCCCGGACGCCCGGGTATCTCAGTCTCGCAACTTTGCCGCCGCGACTTTCTGCGCTGTCAGGCCACACAAAAGTGTCCGCGCGCCTCGCGGGCTGCATCGGGGGACGCCTCTGAAAAGTGCGACCAAGTGAGAAGAAGGTGAGTGGAGACTGTTTTCTTGTTTGCCTCTCGTACCCTGAATGCGCCCGGCTCCCCGCCCTTGGAGTACAGAGGAGTCGTCCAGTGACGAAGTTTGGTTGGAAAGTTGTACCTCCTTTCCCCCGCTCCCTTCTCTTTTGTTCTTTAACGAACTTGGACAGTTGATTTCAGTTGTTCATTTTTAGTGGGCAAAAGCCAATCAGGCATTTCTCTGGAGTGTCTCTTTCTGTGAGTAGCTGGGTGTTGGGGGGAAGGATACATCCAGGGGGCATTGCCTCGCTTTCCCCTAGTTATGCGCACACGGGAGAAAAGCACGCTAAGTGGATGGGGTCTGTCCAGTCTCACCCCCCGCCTCGTCCAGACTTTGTCATGCGAGAGAAAGAGATATGAATCTGGGGGTCGTTTCCTCACGGTTTTATAACTTAACTGTCTGCGGAGCGCCCAGCAGCAGATCTAACGCACAATGCCAAAGCTGCAACAATAGAATGCAGAAGAGGTGTGGGTTGGAGGGGTGTGGACTCTTGTGTTTGTGGTCCAGGGGGTTAGAGCAAACAGGTAAGAGTTCATGAAGATTTATTTGGGGCTGGGGTAGGTGGGGGAAGCCACAGGTTCCCTACAGGCAGAGATGCAGAGATGGAGGGATGGGGCCTGGACCACTAGTTACAGAGTCGGCGGCCATCCCGTGCGCCCATTAGTTTCACCACCCACCCAGAATAACCTATGCTGCCCTTCGGGTCCATCCTCACCTCTCTCACTTTATCGTCTCCCCCCATTTCAATGGGTTTGAATAGAAAGTGGAACGTGAGCGCTAGGAGATCCTCAGACCTCGCCCTCCGCCCGCCTTTTGTGTTTTAACCTTTTGTTTCTATCTGCCACGCCCGCCCGAAGAGGGATGGCTGTAGCTGCTCCTGCGGGTGCAGAGGCAGGGCGGGCTCCTCCAAATTAATAGGCAAAGGGGGACTCCCTAACTTTGTTTCCCAAGTAGCTTTCTTTCGCAGTGTTTCTAGGTTGGTTCTTGCTCAAAGGAGGCAACCACTCTGCAACTGGTAAACATCTCCACCTTCTATGAAATGTCTTTCAGCGCTTTCCCGCAAAAGTTGCATATTTGTCCTGTCACTTGGTTAATAGATAAACATCTAGAGACAACAGTTGGGAGTTTGTGGAAAGTGGGCAAAAGTAGTATGCTTTAGATTTTATGATGTGTTGAAATATTAGGAATGTGTGGAACAGTCTTCTCGAATTCGACGATGCAAATGTAGGTCATTATCTTCAGGTATGTTTTTTGGAATCATTCCAAATACCAAGGTAATTTATCACCACCTCCACTCTCCTCTCCTATCCCCACCCTAGAGCTAGAGGCTTTCCTCATACCCTTGGACTTTTCCACCTTTTCACTCAGACACGACAAGTGAAACATTCAAACACAGTCTGTTTTAACTTCTTAAAGTTATAATTTTGTATAGTAGTATCCATTATTTAAAACTTGCAACTAGAAATGATTCAAGTGCCAGAATTACGTACAACAGTTTTGAGTTTTTATGTTAAAGACTGAAATCTATTAATGCTATGGTTACATTTTTTAGGAAACTGAGTGTGTAGAATGGCTTGGAATCTAACCTTAATTAATTTTAATTGTACAGGTGTTATTATTATTATCAGCATCTAGAAAACGTCATTTGGTGCATTGTTCTTGTGGGCTCCTTCTAAGAGTGAACATTATGGAAGTACTAATACGTCATTCCTGGATGAAAAGTTGTCAAACTTCTGGAGTTACGTAAAAGTTAAAATGTTGGAATTGTTTGTGATGCCCCCCTTATGTGGATTACTACAATTCGATCACTGGGATCTCTCCACCTTAAAGAAGGTACTTTTCTATTTAAATACTCCACAAGCGCTTCTTCATTTTTGGGCTAGTGCTAATGCCATTAGAGAATTGTCTAGTTATTTTGAGCTTTGCTTGATCAAAGAGATTTATGACTTCGGATTTCCTTGTTTTGAACTGGTTTTTGTAAGTTCTTTTTCATTTGGAATGAAGATCTGCGTAATTCTGATGAGATTTTATTAATTTTACAATATATCCTTCATCATCAGCACATACAGAATGTGGATTATGTTGTCACTGAGGAAAGTTATGTAACAATGATGCATCTAATATGCAAATAACCTATCTTATTTGTGATTGGTTTTGTTTTTAAATACCATAGTGAATGTTTCTACATTTGCAGAACTTTTGTGGTTTGCATTATTTTCTTTTCACTTTTGAAATTTAATTTTGCTAAGCAAAATCCAAAAGTAACCAGAAATAAACGAATTCCTAATAACCAGGAATCAGTGTGAAAGTACAAGTTCTAACCATGAAAACTTGACTGTGTAATACCAAAGAGGCTGTACATTTAGTCTTTATGG
Organism: Tonatia bakeri; assembly: GCA_004024845.1. Classification (NCBI taxonomy): domain Eukaryota; kingdom Metazoa; phylum Chordata; class Mammalia; order Chiroptera; family Phyllostomidae; genus Tonatia; species Tonatia bakeri. Next base: position 20,966 of record PVIA01006336.1, on the reverse strand, counting down.
TACACATCAAGTTTTTATAACATTCATTAACAGTCTTAAATTTCCACTTTAAGTCTTACGATTCATTTTCGTCTGTCTCTGTGATAAAGCAGTTAAAGGCTCACATAAATACTGTTGGTAATATAAAAGTGTTCTGATACAGTCTTCACTTTTCTTGTTTAATGTTCCTTGTTTGCCATGGAAAGTGAGAGTTTTCTTTGTTTAAACTGCATTGCTTTGAAATGATTTAAATTATAAGATTTGATTTTCAAAATGATTCAAGTTCTGGGTGGTTTTAAATGGTGGTTAAAATGGTAGGTAGAATATCATTGATATATTACTTTGAGAAATGTTAAGATCTTGTCAAAGAAGATCTTTGGGAATTAGAAATGTTTTTATCCTGCTACAAGTGAAAAACTATTCTGGTTTGCTTCTTTTTAGTTGTATAAACTTGGACAGGACACTTAATCATCCTGGACTTTAGCTTATCATCTATAAAATGAAGGTTGGGTTAAAGAAACATTAAGAAATCTTTTACCTTTAACATTGTGTGGTTTGCTGATTGCTTCTATAATTAAGGTGTATCCTCTCTTGAGAAGTTTATTTTTAATTTATTGAACAAAAGTGGAAAACTTCATGTATTTTAATAATTATTTTGTATGAGTTCTGAGCTCATGGAGTGTTAGTTCAGGAAATACACATTAAATTTAATTTTCTGTAAAGTATGCTCTTGGCAAAGTGTGTCGTCGGGAAATGTCCAAGTTCCTCAGATGTTTTCAACAGAAGTTTACTTGCTAGAACAGTTTTGGGGGGCAGAGAGTGCACTATTATTTCTCATCAAGTGTTTTCCCTACAAACGTCAGAAGTTAATATGTTTGAATTTGTTCTAGTGGCCACCCAGAATGGGACTCAGAGGTTTAGAAATAGACTTTCGAATGAAACACCTGAGTTTGAATCCCAGCATAGGCAACTCACCATGATGCCTTTGCCAGGTTACTTGATTTCCTTGGGTCTCTGTTGCCTGATTTGTAAATGGGGATCTTAACACGAGTCTCATGGGGTTGTTGTGGGGGATGTATTTTTAAAAAGCATCTACCAGTATGTAAGAAAAAAACTTAACAGAGAGCTAAGTATCTCTAAACATATAATAAAAGGTACTATTATTGCCTTTCACAATGAATAGTGATATTTCATTACTCCCAACTTTCTTTGTTGACTGCCTTACAAGTTTCTAACCACATTAACCAAAAATATTCACTGAAATATTCAAACTCAATTTGGTTAGAATTTTTCACATATTTAAAGGTTTTTCTCTGAAAATGTGTTCTGTTCAAGTATTTTATGCAGTTAGGTGTGGATTAATTGATTTTGATAAACATTTATTAAGTGTTACTACACGTAAGTATGTTGCCAGAGGTCATGGTTTCATCTTGGAATCTGTGGCCCTTCCATTTCCTTATAGAAGTTTCTGGGAAATGAGATAACAGCAAATTTGTAGAATCAATTCAGTGAACTTCTCTGTTTTCACTGTTATCAATGATGAGTAGATTGAGATGTAGTTAAAAAGATGTGTTACTCACTTTTCGGCCACATTATAGAGTTCAGGCTCAGTGGTGTCTTGAGGAGGAGAAGAAGAGTTGCACGTTTTCAGGTGTTCGCTGCTGCACAGGTCTTTATTTCAGCAGAAAACTCACAGCTGGTAGGGACGACCCTTAGGAGACTAGCCTATCATGATGACATGAAGTTCAAAGTCCTGGGTTTTCATTTTAGGATTTATTATTTAGCAAGGTACATTGCCTTCTCTGAGTGATTATCTAGTTTGATGAAAATTATATTTATTTACCCTTAGAAGTTTGTGATGGGAATGTTAGGGTACTACTTCTTCTCATTTGTAATCTACCAGCAGATAGTTGCTTAGAAATGATAATGTTATTAAGAAGAAAAATATGAAATAAGTTAATATTTTAATGGGAAAATATATTTCCCTCAGATATATCCAAAACTTTATGTTTGTGGACCACATCTATTTTAATCATTACTATGGCAACTACTAATATAATAATTTGTAATTACAGAGTTTAAAGTGATACATTTCTTTACATTTTTGTATATGATGCCAATTCTTAAATTATAACCAAATATACTTAATATACTTACTTTACTGTAAGTATCAAATTTTATAATGTTGGCTATTTAAAATTGTTCGTTGATGTGGATTAATTTGAATTACTGAAACCTGAACAATCCACCAAGGTATTTAAACTTACATAGGAAGAAAATCCAAATATTCATTTGTATCATCTAAAAATGATGAATACAGTACATACTAAGCATCTTATAAGTAAATTAAAAAAACATTTATTTACCTTTGAACTTTATAATAAGTCTAGGAGATGATCACCTGAATATTTTGAGTAGTATTTCCACTTATTTATTTACTATGAGTTTCTTTAGGTACAATAGGTGTTCCCAAATCACTTTGATTCCTTCTTCATAGCCTCAAATTTGCTGATTTTAAAATGCCAGTCATTTCTAAGAATTCTGATAGTAGTTATGCTTGTTATTGTTTAAGATAAAGATGCTTAGAAATATATCACAGAACTATGAAACCTACTCTGTTCAGTCATTCTTTCCATATTCGTGTTTTAAGTAATATTTATTTAGTGGCTTCCATGTGCTGGGCATTGTTCTAAGCACTGAGGATACATAAGAAATAGAAATTCCTGCACTGTCGAGCTTTTATTAGTGACAGTAAAATGTATGTTGCAAGGCAACAATTGTTATTGAGTAAAATAAACCAGGAAAGGGAGATAGAGAGTGGGAGGGAAGAGGGTGGCAATTTTTTTTTCTTTTTCTTTTAAGATTTTATTCATTTATTTTTAGAGAGAGGGAAAGGGACGGACAAAAAGAGGGAGAGAAACATCAGTGTGTGAGAGAAACATTCATTGGTTGCATATGCTCTGACTGGGAATCTAACTTGCTACCTTTTGGTTTGCAGGATGACACCCAACTCTCTGAGCCACAGCAGTCAGGGCAGGGGTGGCAGTTTTCAGTGGGGTGACCAAGGATGACCCGGGATGACCTCATGGAGAAGGTGACATTTGAGGAATGCCATGAAAGAAGGGAAGAAATGAGCTATGTGAGATCTTTCGGTAGAAGAGCATTCAGGCAGAGGCACGGCAAGTGCTTGGTATATCATCGCAAGGCAAGGAGGGCAGAGTGGCTGGGGCAGAGTGAGCAAAGGAGGTGAGGATAGTAAGAGATGAGATCACAGAGGAAATGGCAATATGGTGAACAGTTCACATGGATCATTCAAGACCATTGTGAGGACTTCAGATTTTTCACTGAGGGATATGGGATTCCATTGAAGGGCTTAAACAGTGATTGACCTGATGCAATTAGTATTGTAAGAAGATGACTCTGGTTGGTGGATTGAGACCAGATCAGAAGGTGTGCAAGCGCAGAAACAGGGAGATCGTTTAAGAAGCTATTCCAGGTATCCAATGAGAGGTAATGGCTACTTGGGTGAGGGTGAAAGTAGCACGGAGGTAGTGAGAAGGGGTTGAATTCTGAAGATATTTTGGCTGGAGGATTTTCTGTTGGATTGAATAGGAATTATGTGAGAAAGAAGAAGAGTCGAGTATGATTCTGAGATTTTTGGCACAAGCACCTCAACAGACTGAGTGCACATTAACTGAGATGAAATGGGTCTTCAGGTAGAGGAGACCAGGAGCTCAGTTTGGACACATTCGTATTAAGATATGTTTTAAGCATCTTGGCAGTTTAATACACAAGCCTGGTTTTGAAAAAAATTAGAGATACAAGTTTGTGAGTTGGAAGAAATTAAATGCTATTTAAAACCATGAGATTGGATGAGATCACCAAGGGAGTGAATATAGAAAGAAAAGAGGTCTAGATACCAGGCCTTAGGGCCCTCCTGATTTAAAATGGGGAAGATGAGAAGAGGCAGGTAAAGAATAGTGAGAAGGGGCTGCCACTGAAGTCGAAGTCCAGTGAAGCAAGTATCTCCTGGAGGAAGGCAAGGTTATCTGTGTCTGGTGCTGCTGATAGTTTGAGCAAGGTGACAACTGGAAATAGAGCTTTGGTTTTAGGCATTTGGGAAGTCAATGCTCATTGGTGGTCTTAACTAAGGTACTTTAACAAATGGTGAAAGATAGCTTTTTCCTAATTTGTGTGGTCTGTCACATACCTTTATAACACAGGTGGCAAACACAAGGCCCGAGGGCTGAATCTGACCCTCCACCTTGTTTCTACCCTGTGGCAGCTCTGAGCTCTGGTTTAACCATTAAGGAGTAGTTACATTTATATCGTCCTAAAATTACATTAGGCCCTCTAAAGGCAACTGCGAGGCTGATGTGGCCCCCGGTGAAAATAAATTTGATACCCCTGCTTTATAAAATCTTACCTCTTCTAACTAAAATTAGTAAGGACTTCCTTTTTTTATTTATTGGTTTAGGGAGAGGAATGGGGAGGAGGGAGAGAGAGAAAAAGAGAGAGATTCATACATTGATTTGTTGTTCCACTTATGTATACACTCATTGGTTAATTCTTTTATGTGCCCTGATTGGGGATTGAGCTGCAATCTTAGCTTATCTGGGTGATGCTCTAAACAACTGAGCTACCTGGTCAGGGCCTAGTCAGTACTTTCTAATTGATAAAATGCTTTCACATATGTTATCTTACAGTCTAAGAGAGATGGGATGATAATATCTATGTTTATCTTACAGAAGAAGAAATTGAGACTCAGAAGTAAAGTGATTTGTCCAAAGTCACCCAATATGAGATAGAGCTGTCTTTTAACTTCAAACCCTTTGCCATTCATGATGCAGGAGATAGGAATAGTAAAACTAATTCCAATATAATGTGATAGAGGTGATAATAGCAGTGTGTACAAAGTATAGGATTATATCAGGGGAGGGAGGGATTATCTTTTGGAGTCACAGGAGACTTTCCTGAGTTAGGATATAAAAGATGCATTTTAACATGTGGTCAAAGTCTAGGCTTGGAAAATATAATGTGCAAAAACATAGAGGGATGATAACTGGGATGTATTTGGGATGCTTAAGACCTTTGATTCATGCTGAACATGAAGGAGAGTGGATGAGAGATACGCTGGGGTGATGGCAAGTGCTAGTTCAAACTTGGGTTGAAATACAGGTTTTTTTTTTTTCTCAAAGATTTTATTTATTTATTTTAGACAGGGGAAGGAAGGGAGAGAGACAGGGCAAGACATCAATATGTGGTTGCCTCTCATGCACCCCCTACTGGGGACCTGGCCTGCAACCCAGGCATGTGCCCTGACTGAGAATCGAACCAGGGACCCTTTGGTTTGCAGGTCATTCATTGCTCAATCCACTGAACCACACCAGCCAGGGCTGAAATACAGCTTTAGTAAAACAAGTTCTAGGTGCCATCTTAAAGGTTCCTCATATCACAAAAGATAGTTACACACAATGTCCCTCATGTCATAGAAGATAGTTATACATAATCTAGTTAGAGATGCTTGAACATCTCTAACTTGTACTTCACCACAAATGCATCGTCTTAGTTCAGGCTGCTTTTGAGCAAGTTTCCTAGTCTGGGTGGCTGATAAACAACAGAAATTTATTTCTGATGGTTCTGGGGGCTGAGCAGTCCAAGATAAAGATGAGAGCAGATTCGATGTCTGGTGGCGGCCTGCTTACCAGTTCATAAACAGTTGTCTTCTTGTAGTGTCCTCATGTGGTAGAAGGGGTAAGGGGCTCTTGGGGTCTCTCCAATAAGGGCAGTAATTCCATTCAGGAGGGCACCACTCTGGTGACCTAACCACTGCCCAAAGGCCCCACCTCCAAGTGCCATTATATTGGAAGTTAGTTTTCAATGTATGAATTTTGATGAATTTTGGGGGCATATAAACATTTTGTCAGTAGCAGATATATTTTAAAAATTCTATTCTTCCTTTAAAAGTATATGTACGTGTGACTTGTATACCACTGAAGGGGCTCTGGTGACTATTTCTAGTCTGTATCAGTCAGCATCTTTTGGCATCAAGTAAGGAAAGTGGCTTAAAAGTAAGGATTTATTTTGTTTTATTTATCTATTTTTAGAGAAAGGGAGGGAGAAAGAGGGGGAGAGAGAGAGAGAAAGAAAGAGAGAGAGGGGGGAAGGGAGGGAGAGAAACATCAGTGTGTGGTTGCCTCTCATGTGCCCCCAGTTGGGGACCTGGCCCACAACCCAGGCATGCTCCCTGACTGGGAATCGAACCAGCAACCCTTTGGTTCACAGGCCAGCACTCAATCCACTGAGCCACACCAGCCAGGGCAAAAAGTAAGGATTTTTATTTTATTTTTTGGTTTCACATTAAAGAGTTTTGGAACAGGAGCACTCCAGGGCTGGCTAATTTAGCAGCTCAGCAATGCCATGGCTCCTGCTTAGCTGACTGTCTCCTTCCGGTCTTGAGAGAGCTGCTGCAGCTTGAGGCATTAGGTCTCCACCTGGGAACCAAGGATGAGAAGATAGAAAGGGTCGAATCATTGCCATATATTTATACACATATATATTTATTTATTTTAAATGTACTCTACTCAATGATTTCTTTGGGTAAATGTACAGAGTTGTGCAGTCTTCAGGACTTTTAGAACTTTCTGTCATCCCAAAAATTTCTCCTGTGCCCATTTGCAGTTAATTTCTGTTTCCAACTGATGATCTCAGGCAACCACTAATATACTTTCTCTTTCTATACATTTGCCTTCTCTGAACTTTTCATACATTGATGGAGTTGTACAATTAGTGGGTGTTTTTTGGGGGGGTCGGGGGAAGGGTCTGGCTTCTTTCTCTTACCGCAGAGTTTCGGAAGTTCATCCATGCCGTAGCATGGAACAGGGGCTTGTGCCTTTTGTTGCCTGAGTAGCGTTCTTTTACATGGCTGTGTCACATTTTGCTTTTCTGTTCACCAGATGATGGGTGTGTGGATTATTTACATTTTTTTAGCTATCATGAATAATGCTGTCATGAATATTTTTGCATGGACACATGTTTTCATTTCTGTTGGATAGATTATGTAGGAGGCAACTTGCTGTGTTATGTGGTAAATTAAAACTTTTTAAGAAACTGCCACTCTCTTTTCCAAAGTGGTGATACCATTTTACAGGTTTGAGCCTTCCGCCCACAATTTATGAGGGTTCCAGTCTTTCCACATTCTGGCCTTTTATATCTTTTCAAAAGTAAGGAAAACTTTCAAGAAGTCCACAGAAGTCCTTCTAAGGTAACGGCAGAAGCTTATGACAACATTTACTCACTAAAAAGGGAAAATGGGATTATTCTGGGATGCTTAGACTGATCCACCAACACCCTGGCCCATACTGCCCACTGGTGCCTGGTGTCAGAAGGAGATGGGAGGGGAATGGTCTTGGATGGGTTACCCAGAGAGTCAGCCGTATGTCCATGTGTCAGGTTCAGGAGATGTTACTGATTCAAACAGAGCAGAGCCAAGTTTGTATGACAATTTTGATTTAAAAGGTGGCCACAACTCAAACAGAAATAATCTGTTCTACTGAAGTTCAGGTTATTCTCTGTTTGTCCCGTTAAAAATTTCTGAAAATTAATCTCTTCACACTAATAGCAAAATGAACACAGCCTTGGTGAGTGACTCTGGGCAGTTGCTAAGCCCAGCATTCCTTTCTGATGAAGTACCATGTAACTTTTCTGGCATCCCAGTAACAGTTTTTTATAATTCTGGGTAAGTGTCAGTTAACACTACCAAATTCTTAAGATATAGAAAGATATTTAGACAATGTTTAGTGCTGGACAACGTGGCAGCAACTTGGCATAATAATTTGAGCTTGGGTGAAAAAATAAATCAATAAGGCTGTATTTTCAGTTTTATTATTCTTTTATTAATTGTTTGTAAATATATCTTTTATTGTGAGGCACAGCATACATAAAGATAAGTAACACTGTGTGTGTAGGATATTGATGCTTCCTGCTGTTGCAAAATCCAGAACATGTGGGTCAACATGTTTATTTCAGTGGAGTGATGGAGTTCTAAATGATTCATGCTTGAAAAGTCCCTGAAAATCTGAGTCAAATTTTTTCATAATTAGAATGCATCAGTAGATAATTCTGATAACTTAGCACAGTTACAGAGAATTGTGCTGGGAAATTATATTTGAAATGTTTCCTGTGACATTCCTGCTCTTAAAATTATTTTATTTTTTTCTTCAAATCCTGGAGTAGGTACCAGTGTAGACTATAATGCTAGAATTTTGTAACTGTCATTTTAATACTAATATTTTGAATTGAACAGTGACTTAAAAAAACAATCTAAACAACTCCAGTAATTCTCTTATAATGGGTAGTTGCATTCCATAGACAGAGAAAACCAAGAAGAGAAATTTAAGTTTCTTAATTATTAGCCTTAGTGGGAGTGAAGTATACATCTTAAAATTTATAGTCCAGTTTTCTATTTATTAGAGAACTAATGACTATTAATGAAACCTCAGGCATTTGTGCAGCAATTACTAATACGTGTTTTTACTTGATTCTCCCTTGAATCCCAAGTAGTAAGTGTTCATAACGTCCTCACTGCACAGATAAGGAAACTAGAATTCAGAGAAGTATCTAGCCCAAGTAACCAGGTTAATAAATAGAACAATGCAAATTCAGTAATTAGGGACCAGCAATGGAGATGAGGATGAGAGAATATTCCCTTAAGAGGTACTACTCAAACTGATAATTTTTCTCCTTTCATGTTGATATAATTTGCCCTTTTTTTAAATCCTCACCTGAGGATGTATTTTAGAGAGAGAGGAAGGGAGAGAGAAGGAGAGCAACATTGATGTGAGAGGGAAGCATTGACCAGTCACCTGGATGCACCTGCAACCGAGGCGCATGCCCTGACTGGGAATCAAACGCACAACCTTACAGTGTATGGGCTGATGCTCCAGCCAATTGAGTCACCTGGCCAGGGTCGATTTATTCTTATTTTGAATATACTGTGAATATATTTTGAGACCCAAACACTTGACCATGCTTAAAAAAGGGGGATGGTCTGTTCTGCTGGTGTTTTTAGATTCCAGAGAGATGGTGTTGCAAGGAACAGTTGAGAAGCCAGCATGATGATAATGGTGAAACTAGTTAGGGTTTGAGAGTTTTACTTGTTAGATTTTAATGGGATGGTGTCATTCTTTGCAATGACCTCTCAAAGGATGATATATAATCATGTTAACAGAATCCCCATTCTGTAACAAAAAAAAGGAAAGATTTTTGGATCATCTTTTCATCTTGTTTTTTCTTTAAGTCAGATTTCCAAGGAAGAGCTTTGGGGAGGTTTACAATTCCTGAATTGAAACCCTGAATAGAAGACCTTCTTTATTTTTTTTAAGATACTATTTTTTTATTTTATTGATTATGCTATTACAGTTGTCCCATTTCCCCCCTTCACTCCCCTCCACCCTATACACCCTCTCCCACCCACACTCCCCCCCTTTAGTTCATGTGTCATAAGTTCTTCAGCTTCTACATTTCCCATACAGTTCTTGCCCTCCCCCTGTCTATTTTCTACCTACCATCTATGCTACTTATTCTCTGTACCTTTTCCCCCTCTCTCCCCACCCTACTCCCCTGTTGATAACCCTCCATGTGATCTCCATTTCTGTGGTTCTGTTCCTGTTCTATTTGTTTGCTTAGTTTCTTTTGGTTTTGTTTTAGGTGTGGTTGTTAATAATTGTGAGTTTGCTGTCATTTTACTATACATGTTTTTTTATCTTCTTAGATAAGTCCCTTTAACATTTCATAAAATAAGTGCTTGGTGATGATGAACTCCTTTAACTTGACCTTATCTGAGAAGCACTTTATCTGCCCTTCCATTCTAAATGAAAGCTTTGCTGGATAGAGCAATCTGGGATGTAGGTCCTTGTCTTTCATGACTTGGAATACTTCTTTCCAGCCCCTTCTTGCTTGTAAAGTCTCTTTTGAGCAATCAGCTGACAGTCTGATGGGAACTCCTTTGTAGGTTACTGTCCCCTTATCTCTTGCTGCTTCTAGGATTCTCTCCTTCATTTTTACCTTGACTAATGTAATTACGATGTGCCTTGGTGTGTTCCTTCTTGGGTCCAATTTCTTTGGGACTCCCTGAGCTTCCTGGACTTCCTGGAAGTCTATTTCCTTTGCCAGAATGGGAAGTTCTTCTTCATTATGTTTTCAAATAAGTTTTCAATATCTTGCTCTTCCTCTTCTCCTTCTGGTACCCTTATAATTCGGATATGGAACATTTAAAAATGTCCTGGATGTTCCTAAGCCTCTCCTCATTTTTTTGAATTCTTGTTTCTCCATTCTTTCCTGTTTGGTTGTTTCTTTCTTCCTTCTGGCCCACTCTATTGTTTTGAGTCCCAGTTTCCTTCCCATCACTATTGATTCCCTGTGCATTTTCCTTCATTTCTCTTATCGTAGCCTGCATTTGTTCATCTAATTTGTGACCTAAATCAACCAATTCTGTGAGCTTCCTGATCAGCAGTGTTTTGAACTGTGCATCTGATAGATTGGCTATCTCTCGGTTGCTCAAAAGGATGAGTTCTGGGGCTTTGATTTGTTCTTCTGTTTAAGCCATCTCTCTCTCTCTTTCTCTCTCTCTCTCTCCTCTCTTATTTTTTGGTCTGGTCGCTCCTGTTACAGTAGGGGGCGGAGCCTTATGTGTTCACCAGGGCGGGGCACCCCAGTGGCTGGGTTGTGAGGTTGTATGTGGGGGCGAGGTCGAGAGGGAACAAGGGCGGTTGCTTGGTTCTCCGTGGGACCTCAGTCCCTTCTGCTGCTTCCCCCAAGCAAACTGGGCCCCTCTGGTGCCAATTCCTGTGTGGGTGGGCTTGTGCACACCGTGGGACCCTCCACGGTGTCTCCTGTGAGACTGGGTGTCTCTCTGTGCACCTCAACTTCCACAGGCATCCGTGATCAGTGTCCCAAGGCTCTATATCCCAGTGCTGGGATCCTGGGTTGCGCGCACTGCCTTGCTTTACAATCAGAGCCTTACTGGGTCTGCCGGTTGCCACCCCTAAGCCGGGGCCTGCCAGCTGCCATTTGCGCACTCAGGGTCCACCGGCTGCGGTCTTGCACTCCCCAGATGCCTTACACACCCTCAAATGCCTTAAGCGCCTGGTCCCAACTCTCTCTGCTCTCCGAGCTGTGACCCACGCCCAGCTGCCCGACTCCGCCCCTCCTACCGGTCTGGATGAACAGGTCTATTTCAACTTCTTGGTTGTCCAACTTCCATATAAATCAATTTTCTGTCAGTTCTGGATGTTATTCTGTTTCTAAATTGTTGTTGTTCCTATCTTGGTTGTGCGTGGAGGTACGGTGCGTCCACCTATGCCTCTATCTTGGCCGGAAGTCTGAAGACCTTCTTGTGGCTTCAGTTTGTTATGTCCCTGAACTTTAGGTCTATCTTAGGTCGGTCGGTCGGTCTACCTACCTACCTACCTACCAAAAGGGACTCTGTGCAATGTCATGCTTTTTTATTTTTTAAAGATTTTTAAAATTTATTTTTAGAGAGAGGGGAAGGGAGGAAGAGAGCAAGAGAAACATCAATCGGATGTTTGTCATATATGCCCTGACTGGGGACCAAACTATATCCCAGACATGTGCCTTGACTAGAAATTGAACCACAGACTGAACCTGCAACCTAGGCTTGTATGCTGACTTGGAATCGAACCAGCAATCTTTTGCTTTGCAGAATGATGCCCAACCAACTGAGCCAAACCATTCAGGGCTCATGTCGTAAGTTCTAGCTCCTGTTCTGGGCTGTCTACCCACTGAGTAGCTGCTCTGGACTATATGAGCCTCTAGGGACTCTCCCGTCCTTTTAGATTAGGCCTAGGACAGAGGTAGGCCTGGTTGACCTGGTCCATCTCTTCTTTCCCCCATCCTAGAACTGGGTCTTATTAGCCTTCTGGATCTTATGGCTCCAACAGAGGGTAGAGGACATCTTCTCTAAAAGCCTAAGCATCACTGGGCTGAGCTGCATATGCTTTGCTTCCTTTCCTCTGGGTCTGGGTATTCCCTGTTTAAACTTGGCCCTCTGACGGACTGGAAGACTTCCTGAGCTGCTGCTTTTCCATATTGGCCTGGAATGAAGAAGAGAAGGTGAACCCCCCTCAATACTTCACAGCAGACTTTCCCTTGCCTACGCTTTTTGTGGCCCTCATTTTTTTTGTCCCTGAGGCTCATTTTGGCCTGGGCCTATGGTTCACAGCTCCCCTTTAGATTGAAGGGTGAACCCTCAATTTTACAGTGATGACCTAAAGTACTAGAGTGCATAATTGAGACCTTTTCACATTCTTTCATTGGGATGAAAGGAAGATGCAGAAGAAAGAAGTCTAAAACTTAAACCCCCTAAGCTAGCCAGTCTGGCTCTTTGGCCTTGTGTGGTGACTCCATGTTCCACTCCTTGTTCTGTTTTGCTCCTTCCACAAATTAACGTACCGAAAGCTGTCCCTTCCTGTCTGCTCCCTTACTCTGGAAAAATATCACACGGCACCAGCACACCCAGGATGCTCGTTAATATTGGGAGATCAGTGTGGAATGGAGAGCCCACTAGGGGTTGGCGCAATGAGTTATGTGACAACCCTGTTGAAATACTTCCTATTGTATTTGGTTGGCTCTCAGCGATTGGAATAAAGAGATGGTAATGTAACAAAAAATTGCTAGCATATGTCTTCAGCTTTTATTTTTTGCAGGTTAGTATAGTTCAAATAATAAATAAAATTCACTTCTTGTCGTTCTGTCTTCGGGATAAATAAACCTTGGTTCTATCAAAATAAATTTTCAGCATTTGTTTCAGCGTGGGAATTTGGGTGAAAGTTCATAGAATGTTGTTTTTCAGAAATCTCTGTTGAATTTTGCCTGATTCTGTAGCCAAATTTTTAAAAAAAATCTGAGTTGACTGTAATGATTAAAAACAATTCCTAAATATATTGTGTAGGTTTCTAGCCAAGTGGATATGAGTGTATTTGAGTTACAAGCAAACAGGTAAGAGCAAGATGCATTATGTTATTATTATCTTAATGCCAAGTCATTGTTCTGTGTTTGGGCCTTATGAGTGAGTTCCCAGGGTTTGTGTCTGATGAGGCTTCCAAAGCCAGAGATGGGCTTGGCTAACTTTGGCTTGTTAGTCAGATCACCTTTGGAACATAAGAGTTGATCTAGGAGCCCAGAAAAGGGGCTCAGAGTCTGAGTATCTGTGGTCCCCATCTTTCTGACTTCCAGTTCTGCGTCAGTTGAAGTCATTATTTGCCTACTGATTCAAGTTAGTTATGCAAATTCCATGAGTTGGTGTGCTGATTCAAATGGTGTATCATAGTGTATCTTTGCATATCCTGGTCTTTTGTATTTGTCGGTTGTTTGTTGCTGGCCTTAACTATATCTGGTCCTAATCTATAATAACTTCTTATCCTTGATTTTCACCTTCTTTACATTTCATTTGTTAGAGATGGCCCATTTCAGCGGATGCTGGCCACCTCCAGTGGTCCCAGATTTAACCTGTTGTTCTTATGGAGCAATCTTGGATCCTCACATTGCTAAAAAAAATTCATCCAACATATTTCCAAAAAAATGAACTCTTCCTTTGCTGTCAGTGGTGCCCTTCTTCAGGGCATTGCATTGATTCAGATACCGACAGTGACATCCCTGCAGTGTGGTGAAATGTAGAGCCTCTCAATCATCTGAGAAGAATTAAGTTGTGCTGAGAACCACTTTCTGTCAAACATGCCTTAGTGTTCTGATTCTATGAAAACTGGTGATGGGTGAATAGCATATGTGCTGGTTCTTTATTAACCACCCTATTTGATTAATCTACATAAGAATCGTAACACTGGCTGAAACAGGTCAGCCTTGCTGGGAGACCTTCTGGAGTGAAGAATAACAGTAGGGCATTTTGTTTTGAGTTGCTTAAACCCACAATAAGTAATATTTAATTCTGAGCCTACTTTATACGCATCTGTTGATTGAAACTCTGTTGCTGATAAAATTGGATGCTTTACAAAGAGGAAATGGGTGCCTGGGTCCAGTAGAAACAGAGAATTTGCATGGTATTCTCCTGTGTGTCTTTAGAACTTTGAACTATGTGTCTATTTTACCTAGTGGAAACAGGAGAAAGGAAGGGAAGAATAAAGGAAGGAAGGAAAGAAACACTTACATGGAACAATACATCAATTAAGTAGTATTTCTAAGCTATATGCTTCTATACAGCACTTTGCAAAGCTCTCTGGAGATAAAAGTATATGTAAAGAAATTTCAAAGATTCCTATTTATGAGTCTTTAGGGAAATGATCTCTACACCCCTCTACAACCCCATAGAGTAGACGCCATCATACACATTTTGTAGGTGAAGGAATGGAAGCTGTTAAGGGTAGAGCTGGCAGTCAGACCAGGTGTGTCTGACTCCAGCACTGCCATGCTGCCCATCTTGGTCTGCTTGGGCTGCTCTAACAAAACATTGCAGATGGCGTGGCTTAAACACCAAACATTTCTCATAGTTCTGGAGGCTGGGAAGTCTAGTATTACAGTGTGGGCAAATTGTCTGGTAAGGGCCTTCCCTCTTCATGGTTTGCAGGTGGCTGCCTTCTTGCTGCACCCTCTTTTGGTAGAAAGATAGAGAGATCTGGTCTTTTCATCCTCTTCTGAGGGTACCAGTCTCATCATGGGGATTTTGCCCTCATAACCTCATTTAAGCCCAGTTACCTCCCAAAGGCTCTCCCTACAAATATAATCACGTTGGAGATTAGGGCTTCAACATATGGGTTTGGGGGAAGACACAAACATTCAGTTCATTGCATTGCCTCTCCATCAAAGATGTGGCATAAGAGATCTGCAAATATTCTCTAACACCCACTCATTGCTGAGAACCCCTGAGCTATAACTGTTATGTACAGGACATTTGACTGCTACTGTCTGTGGTTCCCATCCTCTCAATCCTGTTTCCTCCTTCCTTTTGTCCTCTTTCTTTTTATTGGTCTACCAGAGCGATTGAAGCTTTCAAGACACTATTCCATCCACCCACCCATCCACCCATCCATCCATCCATCCATCCACCTACCTACTATGCATCCACCATGTACTCATTCATTCAGATAGCATTGAGCACCTGTGACATGTTTGGACTGGACTGGGTGCTGAGGGTACAAAGTTAAACAAAATGGACATGGGTCCTGCCATCAGGTAGCCTAAGAGGAAGAGAAGCTTCTGTGTATAAATCTGTTCGGGGAACTCGACACACTAACCTCATGTCCCTTTTGGAGACGCACCAGGCCTTCTAAGTGCCCTGTGATGTCTAGTGGTCAGAGTTTCTTCTTGTTCTTCCTTTTTTAACTTCTTGAATATGAAATCATGGTCCCCTCTGGTTTTTAAATTTAAATTTAAATTTTCATTTTTTTGAAACTCACAGAACATTCATTAACAAACTCCACAGGGTTAATCTTTGGACAGACATTTATTTCAGAAATAATGGCTGAAGATTTCATTCGTGAAGACTCAGTAACTTCACAATTTCATGTATACCCAGTACAAAGTAATATTTGAATTTAAATGGCGGGCTTTAGTTCAAAGGAGAAATGTGCGGAATTTCAGACATTGTGACGTGACCGGCAGGGTAGTAACTTGGGGCAGCAGAAACCTGTCTGTGTCTCTCACATCATATAAGGTAGTTGCTCACATCATCCCTGAAAAGACTGGCCCAGAACAAACAATGACAATGACAATAAAAACAAAAAGAGCAACAAAAAAGTGACACGATTATAAGGGGGTGGGGCAGAAATGTGAAAGAGTGCCGTACAAGAAAGATGATGTAGGCAGGAGACCATTAAGAGCAGACAGAATGACAAATACTGTCGGCTGAGAATGGCCCTTCAGAAGCTCACAAAATCATCTGAGAACATCTGAGAGGAGATCAGAGAGCCTCATTTTCCAGACCCAGGAAAGCCATCCCAGCTTAGGTAACATGGACCACATTTGCTGAACTCAGACTGAACATTTTTTTGATACTACACAGTTTAGCACCTACTTACACAGCTTCACTGGTTTTCAGTCTTTCCAGTTTCATCCATGGTCGCTCTGCCTCTCTGAGGAGACTGGGTGTCTATGGGCTGGATAATGGCACCCCAAAGACATTAGGTCCTAACATGTGAACACTGTAAATGTTACCATATAAGGAAAATGGTCTTTGCAGGTGTGATTAAGGATCTTGACCCAGGGAGATTATCCTGGGCTATCTAGGTGGGCCCTAAATCCAATCACAAGTGTCCTTGTAAGAGGGAGGCGGAAGGGGATCATCCCCACAGAACAGAGAGGAAGGTGATGTGAAGGTGGTGATGGAGATGGGAGTGATGTGGCCACGTGCCAAGGCACACCAGCAGCCACCACAAACTAGGAGGACAAAGAATGGGTTCTTTCCCCAGAGCTTCTGAGGGGCACGTTGCATGTCAACACCTTGTCTCTGGACATCTGGCCTCCAGATCCCGAGAGAATAAGTTTCTGTTGTTTTAAGCTGTGGAGTTTGTGATGATTTGTTGCGGCAGTCCTAGGACACTAACACAGGTTGTATACTCTCTGAGGGCTGGCCAAGGTCTCCTGTATGTTTGTCCTGTACTCAGTGTGCAGAGCTCTGCACGTCGCAGGCACTCAGATACTTGAGTGCTCCAGATGACTTCTTCACTAGTTCAGCAACTCAGAGCCTGAAGATTTGTTATTTAAAATTTTAATGGAAGAGAAGTGAGACCAGCAAGATCTGGGTATTCATTTGTGAAAGAAGAAATTAATGCCCCCGAGGCTTAGTCTCTCATGAGTTTATTGCATCTTGAAGCTTGGATTTACGCCACCTTTTAATGTAACAATTCCTCTGCTATGCTGGAATATTAATAATACCACCAAGAAGACTTTATCTAGCAGAACAAGAAAAGTGAGTCATTCCCGGCAATGGTTTGACATCTTAATTAGGCACTACCTTGCTGCTTTTCTTTTGCACTGACAGTATCTAAATGACAGTGTTCTGGGATTTCTGGATCACCCACAAAGTGTCTTCTGCTCAAATCTTCCATGAAATATAATTTTGAAACTATGAGTTTGGTTCTTACTCAAGCAGAACCCTTAGTGCATTTACTCGGACTAGCTGAATGGGAACTGCAGGATCATGTTCTGCAGGAAATATAAACAGTTTGTTTTTACATGTAGAGCAACTCCATAAAATAACCTGGGATCCTGGTTCGGTAGACTGGCCTGGTGGTGAGCAATATTCTTTCCAATATTGTGGCATTTCTTATGGATGTTTTGTTTTTCTTCTGCAGGGAGATTAAGTGTCTTCTAGGCTATTCCTTTAGGATGCCAAGTACATTGTAAAGCAAGTAGGAGTTAAAATAAATTGCAAGGACATTTTCTTGGTTTTATTAAACTAATGACAAAGGAAAAGGATGTTACACACCATGCAGCATTGTGGTTAAATGATGATTTTGTTTTCGTTGACATATAGAGCATAGGTATTGGTTTCTTTAAATAGTTACTGTGAGCTTGATTTTTAAAGCATTTATACATTGCCTGATGTCACATAGAAATGCTAATAGACTACTACAGTTTGCAAGTTTTAGTCACTTTCACTGTTTTTAGTAAGAAGAGTATAGCCAATACTTACAGTTGTATGGCCACATTGAAATTACAGTTCATCTCTGCCTTGGTTATGCAGGTGGGTGGGGTGACAATTAGATTTGGAAGAGACATTTTTCACCATTAAATTGAACTTGTAATTGAGCATGATTACCTTACCTTCTGACTGAGGTTGAAATTGACATTAGACAGCGTTAGTGTTAAGACAACCCACCTAATATGTCTAATTAATGAAATCCTTGGATTGTATTTGGTGTCATCCTCTTCTCTCTCTGCCGTATTTTAAATATGCTCCAAAGATACCATTTATCCCTGACTTACAATGGTTTGATCTAAGGTTATTTGACTTTATGATTGGCACAAAATCGATACAAATTCAGAGGCCGTACAACTGGCACTCCACTGTGTTGCCAGCATTTTTTGGATAGTGTGTTCTGTGTTTTCACATCCCATCATGTCTACAAAATGCCCATTTGTGTCTCCTGCTTCTGGGGAGCAGAAGAGGATGGCAGTTACTGTTGGGATGAAACTCAGGATCACTGCCCAAATGTAAGTGTTCTCAGCATGTTCATGGGAGGTGTATTAAATAACATTTTGATTTGTGATTTTTCAGTTTACTGTGAGTTTATTGGGATGTAACCCCATTGTAGATAGAGGAGAATCTGTAGGTTTTCCTACTAACAGTTAAAGCCTTATCACCAAAGTATTAAGTGGTGTGATTAGGACCTTATCTAAAAGGTTCACTATAAAATTCCCTTGAGACAGGCCCATGTACCGGACATTGTATTATTTAACCTGAGACATAGCAGTTGCTCAATAAATAATTACTTGACTGAATGGATTAATAATTGAATAATGATAAAAGTCCACAAGTTTTGATGTCAGCAAAGCCTTAACCAGCAATTTAGGTTCTTGGGCATACATCAGTTTTACAGCTCTTCTTGTGGTGAAGATGGGCACAGGGGGTGTTCTTAACAGTTTATTCAGTGCTGCCCGGAGAAACACAATGGAAGCCACGAAAGTGAGCCCCCAATGAAATTTTTAATTTTTGAAAAGTCACATTAAATTATTTTAGTGATTTAATCCAAAATATTAAAATATGATTTCAACATGTAATTGGAATAAAAATTATTAATGAGATATTTTGCATTCTTTGGTCTTTAAAATCCTGTGTGCATTTTATACTTAGAGTATATCCGATTTGGCCTAGCCTCATTTCTAGTGCTCAAAAGCTGCATGTGGCTAGGGGCTACCAAATTGGATAGCGCATGTTTATGCCATCTGGAGGCCCCTATTTTAAAACATTACTCTTGCTAACTAGATGTAAAATTTGGATTTCATAAGCTGTTGAGTGGAATACATGTAGAGTCCTGTCAATGAGCTGATAACAAAAATCATCTCAGCTATGTAACTGAAAACATTTACAAAATAAAAATTCACCATTTAGAGATATGTAGGGTCTATGACCAAGCTTCCATTAATCTGAGATTTAGGTTTTCTCCTGTGCTATTGTGAGGCAAGTTACTTACCTTCTCTGAAGCCTCAGCTTCCCCCCCTGTAAAATGGGGTATTTGCCTCAATGCATAGCAATAACCTTTGCAAAAGGTTTAATGCGGAAACATTCAGTTCTCCTTGTTAGCTGGAATTCGTTCTTATTTAGTATTTTCTTTTGCACCAAAATCTCCAGAAAAAAAGAGTGATTTCTCTCCTATATTGGCTAATCTTTCCATAATATTTCCCCCCCAAAGTCAACTCCGCATTGTGGCAAGAACTTTGATGCAATTATTTGATAAAAAACAAGACAATTGACTTTTTTTTTTTTTTTAATCAATTCAGCATGGGCTACTCCAGGTAGCTCCTGTACAGGGGGCTGTGGAAGGTGTCAAGAAATATAAGCGTGGCATTTACATGTACAAAAACTTGGAAGACACTTAGTTAACTTTCTTGAGCTAATCATCTGAATTTGCAGATTCTATTAATGCATTTCCATTAAACATATCAAGCCAGCATCTGTGACCTAGTGCGAAAGGTGATCATGATAGATAATTAATTACAGATACATCTAGACTGTTCATTCTACCTAAGGCCTACTTCACCCTCTGCTGATTTTGTAAACTTGGGGAATGTGAAATTTATGATAGGGGAATGTTCTTAGCCATTGTTTCTTTACCTTGTTTTGGGTAAGGGTAAAATCAATAGTAAGAAGTCACTGGAGCCCTGACTGAGTAGCTCAGTTGCTTAGAGTGCCGTCCGATACTCCAGGGTTGCATGTTCCGTCTCTGGTCAGGGCACATACAAGAATCAGCCTCTTTCTCTCTCTAAAGATCAATAAATAAAATTTAAAAGAAGAAAAAGAAAAGCTCTTGCAAACAAGAGTAGCTATGAAGAAATCACTGGAGATATTAGATAAAATTTCTTTCAGTATCCTACCACAGCTCATCTAAGCTTGTTCAGATACTTGGGGTTTTTTTTTGTGTGTGTGTGTGATATAAATTGTTTGGAATATAGACTTTCTCTCACACTTGCTGAGAAAATTTGTATAGCTTAAGTACTTTTATGGACATCTAGTCGTTGATTCTCAGAATAGTGGTGATCTTTGTATTAAAGGTGAGTGGCCACCAGAAGTCTGCTCTTGGGTGTCCACAGTCAGTTTGCTGGTGCTTTCAGTAATAATTAAGCAGCGTTTTATCCTCCCTCAACTGTTGGTGGCAAAATACTTATCAAGGGAAGAGTTTATAATTTTCACAACACTGAAAAAATCCTGACAGACTTAGTGAGAATATTATAATTATTGAGGCTGGTGTTGATTAAAATTCTTCTATTTTCCATTTTTACAAAAACCTTATTTTGAATAGTATCAAATTTTGGCCCCCACACAGTTGGACTTTGGAAAATAATTAACTCTGTGGTTGAAAACAGAGCTCTGAAGCCCTGACCAGGTAGCTCTGTTGGTTGGAGCATCGTCCAGTACACCAAAAGGCTGTGGGTTTGATCTCTGATCAGCGCACATGCCTAGGCTGAGAGTTCAATTCCCAGATGGGGTAATAGGGAAGGAGGCAACAGATCGATGCTTCTGTTTCTCTCTCCCTTCCTCTCTCTCTAAAATCAATGAACATATCCTTGGGTGGGGATTAAAATTTTTTTTAAAAAACTAGAGCTCCAAAATGCCTTAGTAAAAGCAACTTACCATTGCTAAACATTATCTTTTCACATAAATTAATACAATTCTGTTTTTTTTGTTTTCATCCTTATGTAAATTAAAAAATATACACAAAAATACACAAAACTGGCCCTTATATTTACATTCCATTTACACAGATAACTGTCTGGTTGAAATAAACATTTATTTA